>CAXDID010001115.1:0-121832 GCA_963988835.1 Hexamita inflata
AAATATATATTTGTAGAATCACTTTTAGCCGCGCATTCCGTAGAATCTGCTGAAGTTCGGGTGATTCTGAATGGGGCTGAAGTCTTTTATGTAATTTTCTTGTAAATCAAGATTCATGAGATTTGTGAGTCCTCTGAGTGGCTCTACGCTTTGAATTAAGTTTTCAGATAGATCTAGAGTGGTGAGATTCACGTGTTTTCTCAGGGGTCCCAGGTCTTGAATCCTATTCTCCCACAGTGAGAGAACTTTAAGTTGCGTTAAGTTCTCCAGTTCTACGATATTTTTAAGTTTATTCTCGAATAAGAACAGTTCTTAGAGCTGGGTCCAGTTACTGATTCCGTCTATTCTTTTTAAACCACTATAAGTAACGTGAAGACACTTTACATTCGTCACTTCATTGAATTTAACATTTTTACAGCATTCTACGTTTAGTTTCTGAATATTGAACGAGTTTACGAATGAGAGATCCTCCAGCTCAGGCTCATTAGAGATACAGAGCGAATTGAATTATTATTCCACTTCATATTTTAATTCGGGATTTATTTCCTTAATTTTGGTCAGGACAATTTCGCGGTCTTTGACATCGCACTCGATTCTTTCATTAATTCCGAAAGCTTCCTTATCACAATTTTCAATTTAATTTTATATTTCTTAAAGTTAATTCCATTCGGAAAACAGTTATCCAAATTCTAGCTTAAATCGATTTTTTTGTACTTCAAGATCATTTTTTCCTCAATTGGTTTGTTCGCTTTCATTTTTTCTTCTGTAAGATTTGCTTTCATTTGCTGGAGTGAAAATATTCATAGCATCATATATGGTTAAAATATTATTACTTACATATTTATAATGTAAGTATTGAAGAAGTAGCGTACTTGTGAAATCTAGATTTGATTGATTATTTTTTAATCTAGATGGTATTACATTTTGCTGTAGATCTAATTGATGCTGGGAAAGTATTTATTATATAGTATTAATTAATAATTATCATTTCTATACCACTTTCTATGCGATTTCACTTAGCAATAGTTAAATATTATTGCTTTGTAATGCAGAACATAGAATATGTTTAGCGCGCAGCTTATCTGCAAGTTACTAAGCTTGTTAATATGTTGTATTAGTTAAATCGCTTTTTGTTCCAACTATTATCAAATGAGCATTAGATGATTACTAATGTACTATTTCTAACCACTTTGTTTATATATTGTTTAAACTGTCTAGATTATCAACTGCGTAACAAAGCAAAAATACAGAAGCATTTATATTTCCCAGAGGTCGTAAGACGCGAGCACCAAAATCATAAGTGTCAATAATAGAAATATTGAGTTATTTTGTATTATGAGTGTAATTTATGGTATAATTATCGAATACAGTAGGTATATATTCTAATGGGTACTATTTTTCACATATTACAGTTGATAAGCAAGTTTTACCTACTTAATTATCGCCAACAATAACACACTTCATTTGAAGTGAATACAAATTAGAATATATTATTATTTTGTAAAAGTATCGTTGCTATAAAAATATTAGAGCTGTGGTATTAATATTAGAAAGATAAACTGTAATTATTGATATATTATTTTGATTAAACAACAACAAACAACTAATTTCAGTGTTTAGTTACATTTTTAAGATATATTTATATATTTATACTATATTAATTATGCCACACCATTCACAAAAAATGGAACCTGCTGCCATAATGTCCAGTACAAATACATAATCGATGCGATTAACAAAACGTCTTACGACATTGTAAATTGATGATGATTTATACACAAAGTCGCGGGAATTAGGTCGTAGGTGCCGAAACTAAGGGGTAAATTCTGTGATAAATTTAGTTAAACCTTGTGAACGGGACTTGTTTGACATTGCGGAAGCTTTTAAATAGATATTGCAAATAGTTGAAGATAACGAGCCAAAATTGAGGCAGGATCTTCACATAATTAAACAGAAATTGGAAAAATCGGAGAGGCAGAACGAAAAGCTGCAGAAAGAGAATTAGAGCCTATTATTTCAGTTGAAAGAGTCAAGAAACGAGATTCAGCAAATAAAACAGCAGAAACAAAAGCAGATCAACGATATGAGCTCATCTATAAATCAAACACTCTATAAGGCCGATGTAGCGCACATGCACCGGAGAATCGCGATGGAGGAGGTTGAAAAAGTCCGTGAGTGCTTCGATCACCAGGTGAAGCACACCTATTCACCTCAGTATCAGGGCGAGTTCAGCGTGCGAAGCGAAAACGTCAGAAACACCCCGTTGACCAAAATGACCAAATCCGTTCCAAAACTAATCAGCTACGACGACGAACCCGTTAACATTCCCGTAATACCTGTGTCCAATATACAAACCAGTTTGTAGCAGTACGACCAGATGCTTTTAAGTCAGGCCTCCGTTAAAAACAACCACCAAAACGTTCATTACCTCGAAAACAGCGTCCAAAACGCTCCTCAAATAAATGCAATGCCGAACATAAACACAATTCAAATGCCACCCGATTTCCTCTGCAGCTACGACGAACGAAGACCTTAAAACGAATCCAGGCAAAGAAACGGATTCGAACCTTAAAACGAGTATATAGTTAACTAAAACGGACCTCAGTCTGAGTACCAAAACTAATATTCAAACAATTAATATTCAAATAATTTGCAAAATAATTAAATGCAAAATAATTAATAGCAAATGATAAATAATAATCCAATGTATAATAATAATTAACATAACGTTTAATAAAATAATTAAGTTTAACAAATGTAACAAAATAATAGTTATTAACCGCAGAGGTAAAATATTTAACAAAACTCGTATCAATAGCCAACTCTGATAAACTAGAACAGCTTCCAGAATAGTTAACAAATGCCAGTGTAGAGACAAAATAGCGGTTCTTATTAGGAATAAATGCAATAAGCATACTAACCAGCGCTTTCTAACTAAAACAACAGCTTTCAGTCAAATACACAACAAATCCCGAATAATAACAGCTTTCAAGCCAGCCAAGCACAATAAATACCGCTATCTCAGAACATGTCCCAAAAGAACGAAAGCAACGGAGACGACATCTACCAGAAGTACAACCTGCTCCAGGAAGTGCTGTACTCCAAGAAGCAGTACGAGCTGGACAGAGACCAAAACGCATACGAAGTCGCGAAAGAGTACTCCCGCCTTACCCAGGAGAGACGACTCGCCGCGATGGAGATCGCCAAGCTGTCCGAAGAAAGAGAAAAGATAGACCGCGACAAGAAAAACATAGACAAGATAATCGGGACGCTGTCTCAAAGAGGCATCCTGCTAGACGAGAAGAAAGAGGAGTTCCTCACCGAGTGACTAACATTACTAAATAACTGATATATTCGAGAATAATAATACTGAATATCACTCATTGTTCTAAAACATCTCGGCGTAGTGCTTCACCTCGATGTCCATTTCGTCTTGGTGCAGCTTCATGTACTCCATGACTCTGTCCTGCAGCTTCAGCTGGGTCCACTGCATGATCGGTTTCAGGTAGACCTGGTCTTCTAGGGGTTGTTCAAAGCGGTCGAATTCGGCGTCCATGGTTTCTGTGGAGCGGAAGTGCAACCAGATGTAACTGTAAATTCAGTGACGCAGCGAAAGTCAACTTGTTTAAGAATAGAAGTTGATCGGGAATTGTTTACTCGGTCTACTTTGGGTCAAGTCCAGAAAAACTGCACAGCAAAAGTATAATAATTTTGATGTTGTGTTACTGTGAATTATTCATCCTATGTGCTGTGAATTAATACTACCAAGCGTATCTATAACTTCTGAATGGCCGATGACATATCTTTGAACACCTCCAAGGCTATTCAAGCCCGACAATGCGCACCTATATCCGATTTTGCGTTTCACTTCAATGTACTGAACGAATTGAAAGTTGTTGAACTTCCTGAGCCATCACCTGCGGTGTTCAGCGATACAAGGCAACTCTTTTGAGTCGATTTCGTTCGCGGCCTATGAATTATGGTAAGTAAACTTCACACTCATTCCTTCTTGATTCCGAGCTTGCTGAACAGTTTCGCCATCGGGTCGTCCTGCTTAGCCACGTTATCCTTCAAGCTCTTTATGTCGAACCTGGGCTTAATCTGGATATCTGGAATGGTCGTCAGCGTTTGCTTCTTCACCTCCTGAATTCCGATGTCTTTGTTCTGCAGAAACTAAAACAGGTCGGTTTGGTTAAAAATATATACTGCTCTACAGTTTCGCCATCGTTAATAACATTTCTTTTTATCGATAGAAATCTAAAAGAAGCATGATGGTGAATATATTATATTATGATTCTTTGAAATATTTTATACTATATGTAATATTGGTTTTATGGGATCTATTTATGATCACAAACAATTATAAATTGAAATTGATACTTATCAATATTAGAAATACCACTTCTCACCTAAGTCTGAAATATGAACTCTGCAATGGAAGTCTCCAGTCATAATATTATCGATAAATACGTAAATTCAACTAAAAACAATGAGCTTACTATAGAGAACGAAGAAGACTTGAGTGTTTTGTTGTTGAACTTCCTGAGCCATCACCTGCGGTGTTCAGCGATACAAGGCAACTCTTTTGAGTCGATTTCGTTCGAGGCCTATGAATTATGGTAAGTAAACTTCACACTCATTCCTTCTTGATTCCGAGCTTGCTGAACAGTTTCGCCATCGCTAATAACATAATGTTTCTTTTTATGGCTAGAAATCTAAAAAAGCAAAATTATTAATATAGGATCTATATATAGGATCTATTTATGATCACAAACAATTATAATTTGATATAGATACTTATCAATACTAGAAATACCACTTCACATCTAAGTCTAAAATATGAACTCTGCAATGGAAGTCTCCAGTCATAATATCATCGATAAATACGCAAATTCGATTGAAAACAATGAGCTTACAATAGAGAACGAAGAAGACTTGAGGGTTCTAACAGATATTTAAAACTTAAATGTCAATAAACTCGTTCTTAAAAATTGTCCCAATGTTAACACAGAAACACTTCCTCTAAACATAAAAGATCTCAAACTTGAAAGCTGCGGTATTTAATCCCTAGATGACCTGCATCTAACGCCGAATATCAAGATCCTAAATTTGAGAAGCAACTAAATTAGCTCCTTGACCAATATGGAAATAATGACCAGTTTAACCGAACTTTATTTGGGTGGAAATTAACTTTCAGATATTTCAGCCATTTCATTCCTTGTCAATCTATAAGTGCTTTAAATTTGGGGCAATCAGTTAACAGATATAACTCCATTAGCAAAACTAGTTAATCTATGTGAACTTAGTATTAAAGAAAACAAAATCTAAAGCATTCAGCCACTAGCGGATTTATAAATACTTACTCGTTTAGTTCTTAATTAAAACTAAATATGTGATATCCAGCCATTATCAGAATTGTCAGAATTAGAGGAATTATATTGCGAAGAAAATAAAATATTGAATATTGATGCTATTTCTGGTTTGCGTAAGTTGAATATACTAAATTTATCAAATAATTAGATTGCACAAATCGATGCTATATAAAATCTAGACAATTTATCTGAATTATATTTAAATGACAACCGTATTAGCAGTATAAACGCTTTGAAATATATAAAAAGCATTCGAGTGCTATATCTATATTCGAATCAAATTTAAGATATATCTGATTTAGAGCTATTGACGGATTTAGAAGAGCTAAAACTATAAAACAATCAAGTATCTAATATTTAAGTTGTTGAAAAGATGAATAAATTGCAGGTTTTACGAATCGAAGATAATATAGTCGAAGATGCTAGTTTTGTGTCTAAACTTGCCAATCTAACTGAGCTAACTTTAAACGGAAATAAATTTAGTGACATATCGCCAATTAGAAAACTTACATCGTTGACGTAATTAGATATAGGATAACTTGAAATCTAAAAAATAACACCATTGGAAGACTTGACGTAATTAACTGCATTATATTCATACAAAAACAATATAACTGACATTGGACTACTTTAAAATCTTTAAAATCTTGTGGAAATTCAATTATGTAATAATTCGATATCAGATATAACTCCTTTAAGTTTTCTTCACAAATTGCAAAAATTGTATTTAGATGAAAATTTAATTATCGATCTATCACCGCTAAGATATTTAACAAATTTAGAAACCTTGTCGTTAGATAATAATCGTATTTCTGATATTTCGGCTCTCAGACTGTTAGTCCATTTAAAATAACTTCTTATAGCCAATAATGAGGATTTAACTTCTCACATTGGAAATAACACGATTACTGACATCTCTCCGCTTAAAAACATGGTGAATCTCAATATTTTACAATTGCAAAATAATTAAATCGTAGATTTATCACCGTTAGATAAAATAGATGACTTAACGGTTCTTAATGTTAAAAATAATAAAATTTGTGATTTATCCGTGATATACAGTAAAATAAATAGATAAAAATTTAGTGTGAAATAGATAAATTTTCATGACAACTATATCGACGATGAAAATTCACACAAAATTGAAGCCGCTCATATATTCGGGGACTAAAAAGAGCCAACTTCTGTGTTGCTGATTATGTCGCACAAAATGAAATGCTTCTTCCTGCAGAACAATAAAGTTGAAGAGAACTACTAGCAGTATCACGATCTCAAAATCAATTTCAAAAGAAACAGGAAAACTTTTATAGAAAAAGTCAACAAACTCAATTAAAAACTAAAAAATATTCAATTATATTTTTCCAGTGCCATTGCAGCTTAGTTTTAGCTGTATAGTGTTTGTAATGACCAGTGAGACAAATATTAAATTTCTCTCTTTAAAATAAGTATATTATATTTAATAGTCAATATTCACAAATTCATTGTTGAATAACTTTAATAGTAGATTAATGAATAGTACTTCACTCTTTGTTCTAAAACATCTCGTAGTGCTTCACCTCGATGTCCATTTCGTCTTGGTGCAGCTTCATGTACTCCATGACTCTGTCCTGCAGCTTCAGCTGGGTCCACTGCATGATCGGTTTCAGGTAGACCTGGTCTTCTAGGGGTTGTTCAAAGCGGTCGAATTCGGCGTCCATGGTTTCTGTGGAGCGGAAGTGCAATCAGATGATTAACTGGAAATGCAGTGACGCAGCGAAAGTCAACTTGTTTAAGAATAGAAGTTGATCGGGAATTGTTTACTCGGTCTACTTTGGGTCAAGTCCAGAAAAACTGCACAGCAAAAGTATAATAATTTTGATGTTGTGTTACTGTGAATTATTCATCCTATGTGCTGTGAATTAATACTACCAAGCGTATCTATAACTTCTGAATGGCCGATGACATATCTTTGAACACCTCCAAGGCTATTCAAGCCCGACAATGCGCACCTATATCCGATTTTGCGTTTCACTTCAATGTACTGAACGAATTGAAAGTTGTTGAACTTCCTGAGCCATCACCTGCGGTGTTCAGCGATACAACACAACTCTTTTGAGTTGTTCAGTGCACGGCCTATGAATTATGATAAGTAAACATCACACTCATTCCTTCTTGATTCCGAGCTTGCTGAACAGTTTCGCCATCGGGTCGTCCTGCTTAGCCACGTTATCCTTCAAGCTCTTTATATCGAACCTGGGCTTAATCTGGATATCTGGAATGGTCGTCAGCGTTTGCTTCTTCACCTCCTGAATTCCGATGTCTTTGTTCTGCAGAAACTAAAACAGGTCGCTGTCGTCCACCGTTTTCGACTCGGCCAGCTTCGATTTCGGCAGTTCCTTCGGAGATTCCGGCTCAGATTAAAGAACGCTCTGGATCCTGAGGGGGTTCTCCACAGTTCCGTTGTCCAAGCGCTGGACGAAATCGTCGCTGTCGTTTTCGTTTTCGGACTCGGTTACGAGGGAGGAGAAGGAAGTTCGGCTTCCGATTTGAGACTGATTGTAAAACTGGGTCCTTGTTGTTACGTTTTCAGATGCTTGGCTGTTATCGAGAATTTTGGGGTTTAGCTGGGATACGCGGCTAGAAGATCTGTTCGCGCGCTATTTATCGAATAACTAACTGGCACTATTTTGATAGCTGACTATTTGCTTTTACTGCTGACTCACATGTATTTTAGACTTTTGCTTCTTTGAAACCCAAAATAGCAACACCAGAATGAAAAGAAGGACCAAAACGCCTACGGAGACGGATATCGAAACTATCATTGTTGTGTTCTTGGTTTTTGGGGGAACCACTTCTTCCTACAGCTGCTCTTTAACTTGAAGGCGCGCGATGTTCTGACTCAGTAATACTTTGTTTTAAAGCCCAAAATGAAGTTAAGTAGTTTAACACATTTTCAAAGACAAATCCAGAAAAGTCTCTTCCGAAGTCTTCACCAAATTATTAGAATTCAACTCGATCTGAACTGTGGGGAATAAATCTACGATAAGCTGAAAAGTAGCTATCACCTTGTTCTACGCGTCAAGCAACTCGATGTTCAACGGACTCGAAAGCTGGCTTCCGCAAAGCAACTATAGCGATTTGCTATTTTCCAGTACACTGGAAGGGTAGTATGAAGAGAGCTGGACTATCGTGCGGTTTTAGAAAATATTCATCTCAAATTTTTCATAACAGGCCAACAACGCGACGAATTACATTTAATTCTGATGCGGGAAAATATTTATTATTTATTCATTTATTATATGTAGTAACTATTACAATAAATATTAAAATGAATAATTTAGATGTTAGTTCATACATAGTTCATAGCTTTGTTAAGTTTGACTTGTATCTTCAATGGCTTTCCGCCAATTTTGGTTTTGTTGTTCTTAGCAAACGCGTATACACCAATGACAATCACGATTATTACCACCACTCCGACTACAACACCAACTGTGATTCCAATGGTTTAACCTGATTTATTTTGAACACATACTTTATTTGTTCCGGCTGTGTAGCCAGTTGGACATTTAATAACACAGCTTTTGTTAAAAGTCAAGGGAGTTGATATTGGGCAAGTGGTAACACATGTTCCGTTGAATGAGAGCATAGTTCCTGGGCATATTGCATAACAAGTGTTGTTATAAAAGAATTTATTTTGGAACTGACATTTGGTTTTGGCGTTCCAGTTAACGAGGTCGGTGAACATCGGCTGCATGGTCTATGCGTAGTGATCCAAAGTAACTGATGAATAATCGTAGGAAATCAGTTTTGAGGCCTTTACGGTTGTCCCGTTCACGCACTGCTGAGCGATTCTAGTGATATTAGCTGGAGCAGAGGCCTCAAATAATTCAACATTGGTCCAAAATTGCTTTTTGGTTTCCGTAGCGGCCTTTGCGATGGCGGTCATGTACTCGACGCTGAAGTTGCGGCGAGCGGCGTTGGAGCCGACCCCGTCTTGAACGGCGATGATGTCCACGGAGCTGTTAACCAGCATGTCCCTGAAAAACTAATAATCTTGAGCAGAGGTTTCGAGATCCTAGTTGAAGAAGGGAGAGATCATCATGGTCTTGTTCTTGGAGTGCGCGTAGTCGCTGACCGGCTTCACGAAGTTGTTGACCAGCCTCTGCATGTCCGCTGGAACCTGCCAGTAGTACCTGGCGATCTCGTGCGGGATGTAGAAGCCCTTGATCGCAGCTTGCGGGAACTTGGCCAAGAGCTCGTCGATCACCTTGATGGAGTTGTCGCGCTGCCTGAAGAGGTAGGCGTCGTCCGGGGTCGTCCACCAGCCGTCGTTTTCGGCGTAGACCCCCAGATAGATGCTCATGTTCTGCTTGGCGGCAGAGGGGATGATGCGCTCGAAGTAGGAGTTGTTGGCGGTGCCGGCTGCGAAGGGAAGCTTGGAGTCGTAGAAGCGCTGAGTCTTGTCTATGCTGTACTGGAGAATCAGCGTGTCCAGGTTGAGCTTCTTCATGTTGCTCACCTGCAAGTCGATCTGGGACTGGTTTCTAAAGAAAGAATTCCAGCCCGCGTCGAAGATGCCTGATATCGGCAGAGTTGCGAGGAATGATAATTATAAGATCATATAGTGGTGTGAATTAAAATAAATTGTTATATTTTAGATAAATAACATGGTATAACTTATTTTACTGTCTTATAATTACCAATTGTATATGAAAACAAATTTTTAGTATTAAATAAATTATAAGATTCTAATAATGCACTAATAATGTAGCTTTCTAAGCATTAACTGTTTCAAATATAATTGCAACAGGTTTTTGGATACAAAATGTACACTGACTTTCACTTTATCTAAAGTTAAATTAAACAGTCCGTTATATACAATTTGTGGCATCTTTATGATAAATTTCGTTCATATTATGGATACAACGTGTAAAAATTAATTGTATACAACGTGTATACTATTCATCTTCAATTACGATATCATATATCTTGACAACGATTATAATTACAATGAACAAATAATTACGACCAACAAGCTATAAATAGAATTATATATCGGCTCACTCTTTTGGTACATCTCAAAAACATCCACTCAATAATCGATTACTTCAATCACAGGAGCATTTTAAAATGATATTTTCATTTTAATGCGTTCTTTACTTCTGTAACTATGTACATAAAGGGCTCTATATTTTTAGTGTTAATTTTTTGAGATGTCTTCAGATTATATCAATTCAGAAATGATAGTATTGTTTTATACTTTATCGTGTTATTACTGTGCTGTTAATATTTATATAATATTACTGTTTATATAATATTACTGTAGAATTTATGATGTAGAATGATTAAATTGAGACTTAGTACTGATTATAAGGACAGTACTATACACAGTATACAGTACAATACAGTTAAGTCATTATATCGAATTAAAGTTTAAAAATAGATTAAATACGAAGAGATTATCTCAGGGGAATCACCCGGTAAAAACAGTCACAAGTCCCAAGTCACAAAACATTAATGCATCATTTATTAAAACAGATTCCACATCCTGTCCCATGCCCTTTATTGTACACAGTGATATTTTTGATAATTAGCTTATATCGACCCTTTTTCATTTTCCACTTCTCAACAAATGGATGAACAACACGTTAAAATTTTGGAACAAATGGAGTCCTATGAAGAAACGCTTAAAAAATTCTTTTTCTATGACAAGGAATTAGCATTACAAACCCTTTTCTCAATTACGACTATTAAAATAACTCATGCACACGGATTTTGGTGTCACCACCATAAAACTTACATATCAGACTCCAAAAATCCCAAGGCACCCTTAGATCAATATGATGTCAAGAATATATATATATATATCTCACTTCCTCGAGACAGCACAAACAGTCTTCATTGAGACTTTCGAAAGCAAAACATAGGCTCTCGCGTCTCAGTTTCTCTTTGCTCGTTATTGCCTTCGGCTTGCACGGGAGGTTGTTCCGTTGTATTGGCATTGCTTGGTGATGGTTGCCTTTGATGCATTGTTTCATTAACTTGATTAGGTACCTGGAGTCCTTCTTAGTTTATTTGATTTTGCAAATTCCTAATTTCGGGGTATATTGCCGGTGATGGATTAACTTTTTCCTAGGGTTTAGACGCTTTGATATCTTCCTTAGCTTTCTATTATTAGATAAACTATTTCTGATATTCTTTAACTTGCTTCTTCTTCTAGGCTTTCGTTAAGATTGGCTTGGTTTCCTATTTTGCGTCAGTTATCGTTTTTTATTCATTTTGACCATCTTTTGGCTATGATTTGACAGGCTTTTCTAAGACAGGTTATTTATCCTCTTTCTTTTTCTAAGTTTCCTTTTGAGGAGACTTTGCGTTCGATTGGGGCATTTTAGTGGTCTTTTGATCTTGTGACTTTTAGACTGGGGCTTTTTCTCTTTCTGCTTCTGAGCGTTCTTAAGCTTCGTTTTGTCAGGCGCTTTTTCTTCGATGTTCTTCGTAGGTTCAGCTTTCTAACTTACTTCAGTCTTTTTCTTCTCATATATAAATAAATATATATATATTTATCAGGTGGTTCAAATTCTGATATTTATTTGTAATTAGGTTTGGTCTATTCGTCATCAACTCTGTTCTATTCGTGAGATATCTCAAAATATCTGAAAACCACATGAAATGACAAATAAACTATTCATTTTCCTTAGTATTATTCGTGAGACTCGGTACCTAGTGTACTTGTGAGACTTTACCGTAGTATAAAATACCATCCCTATTTTGAATAACTATATTTTCGCATCATTAAATTTATATCATTTATTTACGAGTTTAACCACTCCAAACGATAATAACTGCAGTGATTCTGAGAGTTGGAACTTTAAGAAGTTGCGCGAGTTCCGTCGTGTGTTTGTCTACGATCCTGCGTAGTATTTTGAGTCCGTACTCGAGTGCTTCTCTCTTTTGTTGGATATTGATTCTCGTTAGGTGTTTAAGCAGACTCCATTTTAGAAGTCCATTTCCGTCCGTGGCCATTCTTTACAGTTGCGTTCTTTCGTTTTGGAGGCGGAGGAGTATCTTTTGCGCTACCTGGACAAGGAGTGTTTGGTTTGTGTTCCGAATTTCGTCCGTTTCCAGCAACTTTAGAAATTTAATTCGGTGATCATTCTGGAGCCGAAGGTTGAAATAGTTTAAATGCAGAAATTCAAATCGAATGTACGATTCGTGGAGCGGAAGTAACTCTTCGACAACCAGAACCTTTTGCAAACAGCACTCTTAATTGCTACTGAGCCGAAACTGAAACAAATTAGAAATAAACTGAATATGTTCGACGATTCGGTTCTGAACGAAATAAAACAGTTCTGCGACGAAAACACTTAAAAACAAATTGAAGACATAATCAACTACAAAGTGAATAAAATTAAATAGTGCGTTTTAGAGGAATAATAATATTTAATCAGATTTAATGAGCAGTGGGAAGCACTCAGGAAACTGTACAATCTGTTCACGGAGGAAAACTACAAAATAAATCTGTACTTGAATAAAATTGACAAAATAAATGAATTGGAGAAATATGAAGAATTATTGAATAATTATAGCATCGAAAACGCAATAAATGAACTAAGCAAAGCACTTATAGATACGAGGAAGGGATTCGAAGCGGAAAATGTTAAGGGAAATTTGGAAACGGACGTCGAAAAATACCATGTTTACGTGGAAATCGTCAAAATTTTGTGAAATGGGATGCTATTTGATTTTTAAATTGATTATATTTACTTTTCTTGTAAGGGAGATGCTATTTCGTTTATAAGGGTGTAGGTCAACTCACTTATAAGCAAGTGATAAATACCATGCGTTTTAGCCCCGACATTTTCCCTAGATACATTTTTGCTTGTAAGGGAGTTGAAAAAGATAACTCCCTTAGCAGCAAGGTTATGTAGTACTACTCAGATTACTCTTATTACTACTTATTACTACTCTATATATGTATGAGCAAAGAATTTATAATAAACTAGAACAATTTGTATGATGTGAAACTGCTAATAATTGTAATACTATTAACATAGGAATTATTAAAACTACATGTATTTGTAAAAAACTCAAATAATGAAGAATTAAACAAATAATGAATTAGACAAATTTGATTGAATTATAGGTTGTTTATTATATACGTGTATATTTATATTTTGTTGTTGTTTATTAAATTCATTGTTCCACACCAGAATGAATAACATTTCAGAATAATATACCAATACATTCCCATCTGTTGACTAGTTTGAAAATATAATAGTTAACTACCAGGCTATAAAGAATTACCCATTTTGCATTGATATAATTGATACGCACTCTAAAGTGTATGATGAGTATTATGACCTTATGATACAGCGCATGGCTCGTTATCCTAATTTGTAGTACTTCTTCCTGACGAAAAGCCCCAAATCGGAATGTTACAACTTTCTTTACAGATACCCGCTATTTATGAAACAAGTAAATTTTGTGGTGTTCACAAAGGAGATGCAGAAAATTATCAAAGCCTATTAGATACCATTTTGTTGTTTTATCAGCGAAAAGAATTAAATATTGTACAAGGGGCCCGTTGCAACTCAAAACTACGCACTCATAATTTCAAGATTGAACGAAATTAAGAAACCTCACTAGGATGTCGTCAAAGTCATTAAAGAGCCTGAGCTCAAGAATGTTGAGTTGAGTATGTTATTAGCCGGGTTGAGCACGAGACACCGTGAAAGCACTGTGCATTTGATTCCTAAAAAATCTGAAAAACTGGAACCGCTAACTTCTAATCTCTTTTCAACATAACACGAATGCCCACTAATTAAGTCTCGCGTTCACTCATAAAGTTTAAATTTGATAAAAGTTTAAGATATGGAACTTGGTGAAACGTAGCTCCCATTATTATAGTAGCTCGAGCAAAAAGCGCTTCCGAATAATTGTGCAAATAATATTGAGGCTCTTAAACGTGTTCAAATTCTTAAATAGATAAAAAGGCCCGTTGACTTGCAAACTGTTGATGAGTGGGCAGATTGACTGAAATATTTTCCTGATGTTTTCTTTCCAGTTATTTAATTAATTATGAAATAATTGGTACTCAATAGTTGCATTAGTTTTCATTTATATTATTTTCAAACAACGATTTAATGATTTTGCTGAAGAATTTCCAAATATTTATGTTCATATTGCATTAATGAATTGAAATGTTCATTTTTCATGGAGTGGTGTTATATACCTTAGTCTATCAAAAACGTATGAGAATATTAAGTAATATTTAGTTTTAAATGTATAGCATTTATGAGTGACATGGTTTAATATCAAAGGAGTTGTAGCATCAACGATTAACCTCATTTTTTGGATATTTTTGGATATTTTAATTATTGCATTAAATGAATCTATATATCACAAATATCATTAAATATATAATTTCATTTCTAATAATATCCACCTCCAAAAGTTATAAACAATATGAAAATTCAAGCTCTTATAATATATAAAAGTGTAAATTGAAACAAATAGATTTTAATCATATTTAGTAATATAGTATATTATCCATGTTAAACTCATATTTGAAACAATATTAATTATTTTTTGAACTGGAATATTCCAGTAATTAAGTGGTGTGAGCGAGTATTATTATCAAATTACAATTCAATAACTAGAAAATTGAATTAATTGAGACACTTCATTTTTCACTCTGAAAATAAATGAACAAAAAATAGCTTTATAAAAGGCTATATACAGACCTAAAATAATGTTGTTTTTGAAGGGTTTATAGATTACCTCAACAGCCTTTGAAGTGGAATTTGAGAAAACGAAAAAAAGTTAGCTGAACTGCTCACAAAGAAAAGGAATCCCCAAAGTTTTGAATTATATGATTTCCTCAAATTTAAATCTATCATCTTATCTGCTTTAATTCGACAGGCATGCACCATTTTGAGCAATAGCTTCAATATAGTTCTATATTCTAGTAAAAGCCCAGCTAAGAATATATTTAAAAATTCCAAATTGCAAATATCTTCATTCAGCATTTCTACAACTCACAGACGAAATTTTTAACAGGATTATTGGCTATAGTGGTATTTATACCTCTCTACTCGAGTTCAAGATCAAACTTTACTGACTATTACTGAATTTTACATAACAATCAAAGTCAAGGATAAAACAAAAATTGACTTTTGTAACAAGTTTTTCATTATGATTCATAAGGTTCAAATAATCATTTGATATTAGCTCTGAACAGTATCTTTAATCAGAATCTCTATATTGCAGTTGGATCCTAGAAATCTTAATAACCATTTTAATTTTTCGACTTTCTTAAAGTGTAACAATTTTTGTTCTTACACGTATTTTAAAATGTTTTGTATAACAATAATGAGTGAACCATGATTGTTGTTTAATTCCAGGCAGTTTTAGAAGAAATTCATGATTGTTTTAAATACGAAGATCTGCTTGAGCAGAGTACTTCTAATAATTTCTACAAGGTTTTTAGATATTTATATGTGTCTGTTTGATACTATTTATTATCGTCAATAAAATGTAAGCTCAAAATGAGGTTAGATTTTTATGTTGGCTACATTTAATCAATAGGCTAAGCTGAGCTGTATAATTTATGCTTTCTCAAAGTCACGTTATTTAACTTCAGCTTGAGACTCGGCTTCTTTTATTTTAAATTTTAATACCAAACAAAGCAGCAAACCTAAATATTTTAACATTCAAAAACTTCCACCAATTATTTGAAATAACATTGAGGTCGTCATTCACAAGTGACAATATTTCCTGAATTAACTTTCGTCTGCATTAAATATTTAGTAAGTTGACATTTATGCGTTTCTTTGAATATGCTGGATATTTCAATGTTTTCAGCTTCTAAATTAAGATAGTTTTGATTGTTTGAAGGCTTGCTAATCAAAAGTTCCTGTGTGTCCAATTAATATATATTAAATAGTAAGTCTCCACACCAGTTTTCGCCCTGTTGAGGCGATCTGGGTTTATAATCAAAAAACGGGTTTAAAACTCAAGATTTTTGCCACTCGCTTACAAGGGAGTTATTTGATGTCCAACCCCTTGTAAGCGAGTTGACCTACCCCTTATAAGCGAAAATGCGACCCCCTTCTAAGTGAGGTTATGTAGTATTTATAATATTTATAATTTAAATATTCTCTCATTTCCCAATTTTAAGAATTTCTTCATCTGAAATATCCGACGTGAGGTCCGTTTTCTTAACTTTCGAGTTGTTGCTTTGTTCCGAGTTCCGTTTTGTTTTCTTCTTCGTTTTCGGTTTCTTCGAATTTAGAACTATTTTATTCAATTCGATCGCGTTTTCTACGAATTAGTTCAGAATTTAAGGGTCGAATTCCAGTTCGCCTTCGTCTTCGAGCTCCTCTGGTTCGTCGAAATTCAATTCAGATTCGTTTTATTCGTTTTTAGCGTGGAGTGGGGCCTATTATGTGTTTACTTCCGTTTTGGTGTTTTGGGGATTTGCGTTTTGAATTGAATCTTCATCTTTATTTACTGGTTATGAACTCATTAATTCTTTCTGGACTTCTGCTTGCTTGAATTTGACGTCATTTATTGGGGATTTAATTCGTGTGCATTTTACTTTCGTATTGTTTGGGGATTCATCGAATGAATCTTCTTTCTTTACTTCAACTGGTTTAGCAGCTGCCTTGGCTTCTTCTTTCTTCGGTGGTTTCGCACTCTTCACTTCTTTCTGGACCGGTTCGTCGTCGAATGAATCTTCCTTCTTTACTTCAACTGGTTTAGCAGCTGCCTTGGCTTCTTCTTTCTTCGGTGTCTTGGAGATCTTCACTTCTTTCTGGACTGGTTCGTCGTCGAATGAATCTTCCTTCTTTACTTCAACTGGTTTAGCAGCTGCCTTGGCTTCTTCTTTCTTCGGTGTCTTGGAAGTCTTCACTTCTTTCTGGACTGGTTCGTCGTCGAATGAATCTTCTTTCTTGACTTCAGCTGGTTTGGCGGCTGCCTTGGCTTCCTCTTTCTTCGGTGGTTTCGCACTCTTCACTTCTTTCTGGACTGGTTCGTCGTCGAACGAGTCTTCCTTCTTGGCTTCAACTGGTTTAGCAGCTGCCTTGGCTTCTTCTTTCTTCGGTGTCTTGGAAGTCTTCACTTCTTTCTGGACTGGTTCGTCGTCGAACGAGTCTTCTTTCTTGGCTTCAGCTGGTTTAACAGCTGCCTTGGCTTCCTCTTTCTTCGGAGTCTTGGAGGTCTTCACTTCTTTCTGGACTGGTTCGTCGTCGAACGAGTCTTCTTTCTTGGCTTCAGCTGGTTTAACAGCTGCCTTGGCTTCCTCTTTCTTCGGTGGTTTCGCACTCTTCACTTCTTTCTGGACTGGTTCGTCGTCGAACGAGTCTTCTTTCTTGGCTTCAACTGGTTTAACAGCTGCCTTGGCTTCTTCTTTCTTCGGTGTCTTGGAAGTCTTCACTTCTTTCTGGACTGGTTCGTCGTCGAATGAATCTTCCTTCTTTACTTCAACTGGTTTAGCAGCTGCCTTGGCTTCTTCTTTCTTCGGAGTCTTGGAGGTCTTCACTTCTTTCTGGACTGGTTCGTCGTCGAATGAATCTTCTTTCTTGGCTTCAACTGGTTTGGCGGCTGCCTTGGCTTCCTCTTTCTTCGGTGGTTTCGCACTCTTCACTTCTTTCTGGACTGGTTCGTCGTCGAACGAGTCTTCCTTCTTGGCTTCAACTGGTTTAGCAGCTGCCTTGGCTTCTTCTTTCTTCGGTGTCTTGGAAGTCTTCACTTCTTTCTGGACTGGTTCGTCGTCGAACGAGTCTTCTTTCTTGGCTTCAGCTGGTTTAACAGCTGCCTTGGCTTCCTCTTTCTTCGGAGTCTTGGAAGTCTTCACTTCTTTCTGGACTGGTTCGTCGTCGAACGAGTCTTCTTTCTTGGCTTCAGCTGGTTTAACAGCTGCCTTGGCTTCCTCTTTCTTCGGAGTCTTGGAGGTCTTCACTTCTTTCTGGACTGGTTCGTCGTCGAACGAGTCTTCTTTCTTGGCTTCAACTGGTTTAACAGCTGCCTTGGCTTCCTCTTTCTTCGGAGTCTTGGAGGTCTTCACTTCTTTCTGGACTGGTTCGTCGTCGAACGAGTCTTCTTTCTTGGCTTCAACTGGTTTAGCAGCTGCCTTGGCTTCTTCTTTCTTCGGTGTCTTGGAAGTCTTCACTTCTTTCTGGACTGGTTCGTCGTCGAACGAGTCTTCTTTCTTGGCTTCAGCTGGTTTAACAGCTGCCTTGGCTTCCTCTTTCTTCGGAGTCTTGGAGGTCTTCACTTCTTTCTGGACTGGTTCGTCGTCGAACGAGTCTTCTTTCTTGACTTCAGCTGGTTTAACAGCTGCCTTGGCTTCCTCTTTCTTCGGTGGTTTCGCACTCTTCACTTCTTTCTGGACTGGTTCGTCGTCGAATGAATCTTCTTTCTTTACTTCAGCTGGTTTAACAGCCGCCTTGGCTTCTTCTTTCTTCGGAGTCTTGGAGGTCTTCACTTCTTTCTGGACTGGTTCGTCGTCGAACGAGTCTTCCTTCTTGGCTTCAGCTGGTTTAACAGCTGCCTTGGCTTCTTCTTTCTTCGGAGTCTTGGAGGTCTTCACTTCTTTCTGGACTGGTTCGTCGTCGAACGAGTCTTCTTTCTTGGCTTCAACTGGTTTAACAGCTGCCTTGGCTTCTTCTTTCTTCGGAGTCTTGGAGGTCTTCACTTCTTTCTGGACTGGTTCGTCGTCGAACGAGTCTTCTTTCTTTACTTCAGCTGGTTTAACAGCCGCCTTGGCTTCTTCTTTCTTCGGAGTCTTGGAGGTCTTCACTTCTTTCTGGACTGGTTCGTCGTCGAACGAGTCTTCTTTCTTGACTTCAGCTGGTTTAACAGCCACCTTGGCTTCTTCTTTCTTCGGAGTCTTGGAGGTCTTCACTTCTTTCTGGACTGGTTCGTCGTCGAACGAGTCTTCCTTCTTGGCTTCAGCTGGTTTAACAGCTGCCTTGGCTTCTTCTTTCTTCGGAGTCTTGGAGGTCTTCACTTCTTTCTGGACTGGTTCGTCGTCGAATGAATCTTCTTTCTTGGCTTCAACTGGTTTAACAGCTGCCTTGGCTTCTTCTTTCTTCGGTGGTTTCGCACTCTTCACTTCTTTCTGGACTGGTTCGTCGTCGAACGAGTCTTCTTTCTTGGCTTCAGCTGGTTTAACAGCTGCCTTGGCTTCTTCTTTCTTCGGAGTCTTGGAGGTCTTCACTTCTTTCTGGACTGGTTCGTCGTCGAATGAATCTTCCTTCTTGGCTTCAGCTGGTTTAACAGCTGCCTTGGCTTCTTCTTTCTTCGGAGTCTTGGAGGTCTTCACTTCTTTCTGGACTGGTTCGTCGTCGAATGAATCTTCTTTCTTGGCTTCAACTGGTTTAACAGCTGCCTTGGCTTCTTCTTTCTTCGGTGGTTTCGCACTCTTCACTTCTTTCTGGACTGGTTCGTCGTCGAACGAATCTTCCTTCTTTACTTCAACTGGTTTAGCAGCTGCCTTGGCTTCTTCTTTCTTCGGTGTCTTGGAAGTCTTCACTTCTTTCTGGACTGGTTCGTCGTCGAACGAGTCTTCCTTCTTGGCTTCAACTGGTTTAACAGCTGCCTTGGCTTCCTCTTTCTTCGGTGGTTTCGCACTCTTCACTTCTTTCTGGACTGGTTCGTCGTCGAACGAATCTTCTTTCTTTACTTCAGCTGGTTTGGCGGCTGCCTTGGCTTCCTCTTTCTTCGGTGGTTTCGCACTCTTCACTTCTTTCTGGACCGGTTCGTCGTCGAATGAATCTTCTTTCTTTACTTCAGCTGGTTTAACAGCCACCTTGGCTTCTTCTTTCTTCGGAGTCTTGGAGGTCTTCACTTCTTTCTGGACTGGTTCGTCGTCGAACGAGTCTTCCTTCTTGGCTTCAGCTGGTTTAACAGCTGCCTTGGCTTCTTCTTTCTTCGGAGTCTTGGAGGTCTTCACTTCTTTCTGGACTGGTTCGTCGTCGAATGAATCTTCTTTCTTTACTTCAGCTGGTTTAACAGCTGCCTTGGCTTCTTCTTTCTTCGGAGTCTTGGAGGTCTTCACTTCTTTCTGGACTGGTTCGTCGTCGAACGAGTCTTCTTTCTTGGCTTCAACTGGTTTAACAGCTGCCTTGGCTTCTTCTTTCTTCGGTGGTTTCGCAGTCTTCACTTCTTTCTGGACTGGTTCGTCGTCGAACGAGTCTTCCTTCTTTACTTCAGCTGGTTTAACAGCTGCCTTGGCTTCTTCTTCTTCGAGCTTACTTTCGTTCCTTACTTCCTGGTTTACACCGTCTTCTTTCTTCGGAGTCTTGGAGGTCTTCACTTCTTTCTGGACTGGTTCGTCGTCGAACGAGTCTTCTTTCTTTTTGCTAACTGGACAGCTGCCTTCCTCTTTCTTCGGAGTCTTGGGGTCTTCACTTCTTTCTGGACTGGTTCGTCGTCACGAGTCTTCCTTCCTAAGCTTCCTGGTTTAACAGCGCCGGCTTCTTCTTTCTTCGGAGTCTTGGAGTCTTCCTCTTTCTGGACTGGTTCGTCGTCGAACAATCTTCCTTCTTGGCTTCAGCTGGTTTAACAGCTGCCTTGGCTTCTTCTTTCTTCGGAGTCTTGGAGGTCTTCACTTCTTTCTGGACTGGTTCGTCGTCGAACGAATCTTCCTTCTTGGCTTCAACTGGTTTAACAGCTGCCTTGGCTTCCCCCCTCTTTCTTCGGTGGTTTCGCACTCTTCACTTCTTTCTGGACTGGTTCGTCGTCGAACAGATCTTCTTTCTTGGCTTCAACTGGTTTAACAGCTGCCTTGGCTTCTTCTTTCTTCGGAGTCTTGGAGGTCTTCACTTCTTTCTGGACTGGTTCGTCGTCGAACGAGTCTTCTTTCTTTACTTCAGCTGGTTTAACAGCCGCCTTGGCTTCTTCTTTCTTCGGAGTCTTGGAGGTCTTCACTTCTTTCTGGACTGGTTCGTCGTCGAACGAGTCTTCTTTCTTGACTTCAGCTGGTTTAACAGCCACCTTGGCTTCTTCTTTCTTCGGAGTCTTGGAGGTCTTCACTTCTTTCTGGACTGGTTCGTCGTCGAACGAGTCTTCCTTCTTGGCTTCAGCTGGTTTAACAGCTGCCTTGGCTTCTTCTTTCTTCGGAGTCTTGGAGGTCTTCACTTCTTTCTGGACTGGTTCGTCGTCGAATGAATCTTCTTTCTTGGCTTCAACTGGTTTAACAGCTGCCTTGGCTTCTTCTTTCTTCGGAGTCTTGGAGGTCTTCACTTCTTTCTGGACTGGTTCGTCGTCGAACGAATCTTCTTTCTTGGCTTCAACTGGTTTAACAGCTGCCTTGGCTTCCTCTTTCTTCGGAGTCTTGGAGGTCTTCACTTCCTTTTGTATTTAGATTGGGCTGTCTTACTTCTTTTCAGGCGATTTCATGCTTTCTTTGCTTTGAAGTTGTGGTGAGTCCATGTAATTAAGGTTAAATTTTTGTGTGTTGATTACGTCGCTGTTGTTGAGTATTCTGATTGTTTATTCGTGTTGAATTGGGATGCTGTCTTCGTTGTCTTCGTATATTTCGACTGAGTTGTTGGTTATTTTTCTAACTGGTGATTTTAGTTGTACTTCCGGGCTCATTCCTTTTGCGTGTGCGTTTATGTATTCGTGTTCGTAAATTTCTGGTTCTTCCATTTCTTCTTCGTCTTCTTGGTCTTCGTATATGTAATCTACGTATTTGTACTCTGGGGGTACTTCTACGTCATCTGGGATCATGTACGCGGTAGGTTTGAGTTTGATGCTTGAGAATTAATTCACGGGTCTTTAATTCAGTTTTTGGTCCTTAAAACTCGTTTGTGGTCGTCCAACGTTTTAGCTCCTTTTTAGGAATTGGAGTGTGTGCTCCGTTTTCTTTTCCTCTTCAGTTGGTTTTAATTTGAGTTGTTTCGGTTCTCGGTGGAGTGGTTCATCTTGTTTAAATAACTGGTAAGTTATTGCGTTTTAGAGCAATTACTGGGATTTAAGGTCGCGCTCCTTTTAAATCACGTACATCTGGTAGTCGTACTCGGACATCGTGAAATTTGGCACCGGCTCGGTCTTGAACAAGGGAATGTAGTCCGTGAAGTGGGGAATCTTAAGGGGCGTCAACTTCTAAGTTCGCATTTTCAACTAATACTGCGTCACCGTGTTGTACTCGTGCACACACGCATCGAAAATTGAATTCCTATTCACCTGGTCCACAAGCTGCTCAAAACCAGCTGTTAAGAAACAATACGCGTCAAAACGCTGCGAAAGCTGACGCGAAGGAGTAATTAAAGGAGGATAATCCAAACCCAGAAGAAACATCAACCTCAGCTTAGTCGGAGATGGAATGTGCTTAGTCCCGTTCTCAAACCAGGCATTCACCAGCTTTACAGACTCAGTGTGGCAAAAACCTGACAACTCAAGCAATATCGCAATATTCAACTAATTTAACACATTGTCTTTGTAAATCAACGCAAGTGGATTCTCAGCTGTTACTTCAAAATAGGGTAAAGATACAGGATGGTGCGCAATATGACGTGCAAGCTTAGTTAACAACACCATATTATTTAAACAAGACTTTATACGCACTAATGCGGTGCATAATGACTTGGGTGTGTACTTAGTTGTTCGCGTTGGATTCTCCAGAGCAAAATTGATATGATTTCGCGCTGAAATAAAATCTTTTTCATAAGCCTGGTATTCTTCCGATAATCCAACAGCATCTGTTAGCACTCTCACATATTCTGTTTATTCTGAAACATTTCGCTGCATTATTTGATAATTTAAAGAAGCTTCTTACTCAGAAAATTTGAGTTTCTGCCACAGATCGGTCATTGGAGAAATATGTAATTGCGGACCTTTCTGCAGTTTTTACTATTTTGATTATATTTACGGTATTTTTAGTTCAGCAGTTGGGTATAACTATTATCTGTTAATTAAATATGGTTTTTATACAACTTGTTGTATATTTTTAAGTTTACTCAAAATATCTTACTTATTCGTTTTGGTGCGGATTAATATTATAATAGTCTATTTAATAGTTATATAGACAAAAATTTCTGACTTTTATTGATGATTAAAATTATAAAATTATTGATGATTAAAAAGCTTATGAATGCCTATGATAAGAACAACTAAACATAATAACATGACTCACTCAACAGCAACAATCCAACAATACATCTAAACGCAATATATATATATATATATATATATATTAGGTATTTTGTAAATAGATTAATCTTTCTCTCACATAATTATTCAGAATTCTGTTCTCGCTGTGAGTAATTTTAACTGAGTAATTTTAGAATAGCAATATACTTCTATCACTTTTATTTAGACTGATTTAGTTTACTCGGAAACAATTTAGTGCAATGAAGGGTCCACAAGTCCAGACGCTTTCAGAGTTTATTTAATTTTTTACTTCCAAGTTTGGAATATCTTCAAGATTTTTTTCGATTGGGTAGTAGAAAAATCGCAACATATAAATATATACTAGTTATTTTACCATAGCCAAGTAAAAATAATATATATTTTAATAATTCTTGTGGTTGATAATTTTCATGTTTAATAAAATGGTTTTCATCTTTGTTTGAATTTAAGTGATTCTGCTTCCTCATTTATGTAACAGTTTTAATGTATTTACTATGTGTAATTTAAGTTACTTGGTAAGCAAAATCATTGATTTCTCGTACAGGTGCCGTTGTAACGAAGAACGAGTGGAATCACCCGATTATCGCCATACGTGCCTCCGTATTTGAGAATATTGCCCTTAAACGCGTTGCATATATTTGCTTCGACAGCGGTTTTCTCCAATTTGTCGGATGAGTATATGGGTAGATAATAATAATTATTTATTATATCTTCTCACTCATTATTATTGTATTTAGATTGTAATTTTACAATTTGTAAGTCTAAATATTAAATTATATATAATTGTTGAATTTTTCAAATATATTGTTAATGAAAATACCACTTCATTATTATAGTATGTCCAACGAATTGCAACCAGAATACTTATCGCAATAACTAGCTTAAATTTAAGAATTAAATGAGTAGCATCAGGATGTTATTTCTAGATAAGCAACTATCAATATTGGATTAATTGGTCAAGTCACTCATGGTACATCAACACTATTTCGAGCGTTAACATCATTTACAAAATATTATTATTATTATAATATGAATATCAAAATTTTTGAATGTAACAATTCAGAATGCACTTCATAACAACACTACTTTACATAACAATCTGATACATATGATAAAGTGCCATGTCCAATGTGTGAATACCCTTCAACACTAATACGTCATATTTCGATTATAGAATGTAATCGTTATGATGTTGATTTGATGACAACACTAGTAGCCAGTGATTAACTGGATGCAATTATTCTTGTAGTAGCCGCCGACCAATCATGCCCGCAAAGTTAAGCAGCTGAATATTTCAAAACCATCAGATTCAGTTAAACTTAAATCCCAATAATCGTAGCTCAAAATAAGATCGATATTGTTGATGAAACCCAGGCTCGTTTTAACTATTCTTAAATCTAGTCATTTTTAGGCACTTATCTTTAAAATAATGAAACGCCTATTATACCAGTTTCGGCGGCTTTTAATTTAAATATTGAATATATAATAAACGAAATCGTCAAAATACCAGTACCAAAGCGAAAATTAGATAAACCACCACGTGTGGTATGTATAAGAAGTTTTGATTTCAACAAATAATATATAAATATTGACTAGATGAAAGGTGGTATTATTGGTGGTACTCTCTTAGAAGGTATTTTAAAGGTAGGAGATATTATAGAAATTAGACCAGGAATTATTGAAAAAAGAACAGATAAAACATATAAATGTTATCCTCTCACAACACAAATAATTAGTCTTAAAGCTGAGAATAACGATCTTAGGTATGCTCTTCCAGGCGGTCTAATAGCCATAGGCACACTGCTAGATCCATCATTAACAAGATCTGATAAATTAATTGGTTAAATGATTGGTTACCCAGGAACTTTACCAGATATTATGATAAATTTCAAAATTAAGTTTTGTTTGATCATAAAAAAAGATTAGGTTTAACCAGATCTGTCTGAAGAGTAATATATAAATTAGTCAACAAAGATAGGCACTGAACTTCTGGTTACAGTTAACAATAATAATATATCAGCAAAAATAACGTCGGATAATAAAACAGTAGCAGGAAATAGCAAAGTAATTGAATTATAGGCTTCTCGCCCAGTATGTATTCCTGATGGTGTTAGCATGGTTATAAGTTAAAAAGAAGGTGACAAGTGGACGCGCATTGGATGTGGTATTCTTCTATAAAAATAAGCTCCAGAATAAGATTCGTTAGATTGATTTATAAAATTCAAATATCAAAATATGATAATTTATGAAGTGTAATTAAATAATTGATATATGTATTTGAAATAGACAGTACATATTTATTTCACACCACTATATGATGTTATAATTGATGTTATCATTCCTCGCAACTCTGCCGATATCAGGCATCTTCGACGCGGGCTGGAATTCTTTCTTTAGAAACCAGTCCCAGATCGACTTGCAGGTGAGCAACATGAAGAAGCTCAACCTGGACACGCTGATCCTCCAGTACAGCATAGACAAGACTCAGCGCTTCTACGACTCCAAGCTTCCCTTCGCAGCCGGCACCGCCAACAACTCCTACTTCGAGCGCATCATCCCGTCTGCCGCCTCGCAGAACATGAGCATCTACCTCGGCGTCTACGCCGAAAACGACGGCTGGTGGACGACCCCGGACGACGCCTACCTCTTCAGACAGCGCGACAACTCCATCAAGGTGATCGACGAGCTCTTGGCCAAGTTCCCGCAAGCTGCGATCAAGGGCTTCTACATCCCGCACGAGATCGCCAGGTACTACTGGCAGGTTCCAGCGGACATGCAGAGGCTGGTCAACAACTTCGTGAAGCCGGTCAGCGACTACGCGCACTCCAAGAACAAGACCATGATGATCTCTCCCTTCTTCAACCAGGATCTCGAAACCTCTGCTCAAGATTATTAGTTTTTCAGGGACATGCTGGTTAACAGCTCCGTGGACATCATCGCCGTTCAAGACGGGGTCGGCTCCAACGCCGCTCGCCGCAACTTCAGCGTCGAGTACCTGACCGCGATTCATAGAGCCGCTGTTGAAACCAAGAAAGTTTTTTGGACCAACATTGAGCTATTTGAGGGTTCCGCTCCAGCGGATATAACTAGAATATAGGATTAGTGCGTTAACGCGTCCAACATCTCGCTAAAGTTAATTTCATACGATTATTCAACTTTAACGCTCGACCACTACACTTAGTCAATGCAAGTTTTGTACGCAGATTTGATCATATTTAATGCCAAATATACTTGTATTCACCAGAATAATGCATTTTTTAATAATTCCTGTTATATATACTGCCCGGTGAATTATTTTAAGTTCAACAATTCGTGCGTCCGGAAGTGCCCGGGCGAATCCCAGTTTATTTACGATTCGGGGTGTGTAAGTAATTGTCCGGATAATTATTAAATTGACGGAATAAACTGCGTTTTGAAAAGTGGAGATAAAACGGTTTTGATTATTGGAGCGGTGGCTGGAGTGGTTTTTGCTATCGCGGTGGGGAGCACTGTAGCTGTAGTGTGCATTAGTAAAAAAGAACAGAAGAAGAAAAATAGAATTAAATTGAGCGACTCGTGCTCGAATGTGGTCACGTACTGATTTTTGAAAAGAAGATAAGATTAAAATTAATAACAGGTTATTTCTTGAATATAGATTTAGATCTTAATGATGAAATATTTGATAAGAATAAAGGCAAGAAGGCTTTGAGAACGATTTAATTATCGTATCATTCAGGATATGAGTGGATATTTCAGTAATATTATAACTTTAATAAAGTCTAATATAATTCTAGCGAGATGAATAGTTCTTTCAACCACTTATTATGATATTGTTGTACATTGATGTTGTCATCAAATATAGAATAAAAATAGTACAGTGAGACAATCAATGAATGAGTTGGTCAGTTATTGCACATCACTCCGAATAATAAGAAAACGCAATCAAAATAATATAGTAATACTTTGTGATAGAATGAAATAGAAAATATGCCTTCATTAAAAATGATAGTTCATTTAATGTCCAATACCCAAACACAACCTTCTCGATCGAGCTACATTTTCTTGCAAAATTTACAACATTTCATTTAAAATGAAGCCGGCCTACCACATTTGCAACACTTTTCACTCATTTTAAAATGATTCTCACAAATAAATACAGGATGGTCCAATGAATCTGGAGAACCACAATACACACATGCTATAGAACATCGTTCACACGCCAGTGCATGTTTGTGTGGGGCAAATTCTTAACATTTCATATTGTGGTGTGAAAATATGTTATTCAGTTATCATATTTATATTTTGAAATAATTTCACTTCAATTATGGATATTGAAGAAAAATTATAAGCAAAATTGGTATATGAGTAATTTGAAAAGTTGTTTGATAAATAGCTAGTTCAATAAATAGTTAGGTGTACTCAGTTATAACTTAATGTTTAATAAGACGATTTAAAATAATTCGATGAATTCGAGTTTTGGTAATTCATTAAAGTAATTTTTGTGATAATTCTTTCTCCTAGAAATTCTCTAGAAGATTATTGGTCTACTGAGAAAATATACGCTTGTGATTATATTAAATAGATTATGACATTAAAAAAATATAAATATATTTCGGATATTATTTGTTGTTATGACAAATCTGATTAAGATAAAACACAAAGTACTGAAGATGAGTTTCTATAAAATTTAAATGATGAAAATTGGATTTAAAGAAAAATTTCACACAATTTATAAGACATTGAAATTTAGATTTTAGCGCATGCAATTATGACTTCGAAAGAAATAAACAACATATTGAATGATATGTGGGAATGTCAAGAGTTTATTAATTACTAAGAACCATCGTTTCAAATTCCATATTTTTAATATCCTCCTAAAGTTTCGATGTTTGATAAATATACAAAGCAAACAAAAGCTGCTCAACGTCACTATATAAAATAATCTAAATAACATCGTAAAATAAAAGAAAAATAGTAGTTTCCAATTACGAATATTCATATTTTAAAAAATATTAATTAAAAGTAAACATAATAGGGACATATAAATCAATTGCTGAGTTCCATAAAATATTAAAATAGAATTAACAACAAAGTTTTTAAATATTTCGTATATTGTCTTTAGATTTGTATTGTGAACTCATATATCATATATAATATTAGAAAACAATCTAAATCTGTAACGACAATAAGATAATATGCTTATCTGTTATTTAAAGCAATAGAAATAAAAACTATGCTTCCAACAGAAGAAGAGGTACATGTATTTGAAGAAGAAAATTTGTAATTAGTAGCTAATCACGAATAAATAAATGTTAAGGATAACGTACTTATTAAAAATAAAAGTAGATAAAGCTGTTGTATATGTATTAAAGTTAAAACTTACTTAACCTGCTCTTGTGGTATGGTTCTTTGTAAATAATGTTATATAAAGCATTTAAGAAAACTGAAAATAGAATGATTATATTATATATTTAAATTGTATAATATAGTATTTATATAATCACTCCACAAATGGATCGTTAAGCCCTTTTAGGTTAATTATTACACATATAGTAAAGTCTAAACACATTTGTAATTTAGAAGGTTCCAAAACCATAAACAGCGCCTATAAATCAGTTATAAAGATAAAATACTGATAGTAAATAGGTTGCGCGCGCATATCTCCCACAACTTATTAATTATTGGAAGTAACTTGATATATCAAAAAAGGAATCGTCATTCGCGTACCAGCAATTAAGTAATAATGCAGATAAAATTAATGACTATCTATATCAGCTTAAATTGCTATCTCAGTTAAAAACCGAATATGTGCAGGTGCAAACTGATTTTGAGCAAAATTACAGCCAACTTAGAGATATTTTAGAGATGAAAGTTAAAAAGCTGCCTCATGAAGTTGCTTAGATATTTGTGAATTGTTAGCTTTCTTTTGAAAGATTAGCCTTGACCTCAAAAAATGCACGTTAGTTCATCAAGTAGCCTCTGGTATTCCCGAATTTGGAGTATTTTGAGTGCAATGTGTTCACAGATTTACTGAAGAGGAGTATTTTCAACAAGCAATCCTTGCCAACGTTGCTCTTTCTGACTAATTTCGGTTCAATGGTGCAGACGCGCTCCGTTATTTCAAAGTGGTACGAATTGGGTCCATTTACTAGTAATCAGCTTGATCTCATGTTTTTCCTGTCAATTGACTATTCCGCTCCGCCTAACTTAGCTTTGAATCTGTGTCAGCGTTTTAAGCGTCATTTGCAGTTTCTGATCAATGAAAATTACACGTTGGATTCAAAATCGGTCCAGTAATTCGTGTTGGATGAGTCCGAGCAGCTAGCTCTCTTCCGCGTTTCCTACCTCAAGTAGAACAGGAACCCGGTTAAATTCCCCTTCTTTGGCCTCCTCCCCAAAATATTCCACTTCGAGCACGTGCCCGGATACACCATCTCAGACCTCGACTACAAACTCTAGTTAGACCACCAAAATGTGCAAAACAACATTTAAAACAACACAAACAATAACCTGAAACTGCCCAGTTTTAAGAGCAGTTTGTTCAGCAAACCGCCAGAAATAGCAAAAATATCCGAAAATGAACCGTACTTCAATTAATTTGCCCAGATAAAACTTAAAAGGATCAAAATTAAACCAAAAACGAACAACAAAACGAACAACAAAATAGCAACTATTAGCTTGCCCGAAATGTTCCCCACGTACGAACCTGAGAGAATTGAAGCGGAGGACTCACTAGAAACGAGCCCAGAACAAAATAAACAAATGAGAATCGTAAAACTCCCTCTCGTGAACGAAATCGGAGAATTCGAACCCCCTACTAAACAAACTAAAGTAAAAAGCGCACGAACTAAATCACCAGTAAAAGTCAAAATTTAGTAAGCGGAGGTCAAACAGGAAGACTCGTTTGATGAAGGATAAGAGAGCGATTAAAAAGAGGTATAAATGAAATCGCCGGTTAAAGAAGTGAAATTTGAGAAAGATGACTCATTCGACGCACAAGAGAAAAGCCCTGCGAAAAATATTGAAACAAAAACACCAAAGAAGAAATCGTTCGAATATCCGTAGAAACAAGCAAAATCACCCACAAAAGAAGTAAAACTTGAAAATAAGGTGAAAGAAGACTCGTTCGACGACGAACCAGTCCAGAAAGAAGTGAAGACCTCCAAGACTCCGAAGAAGGAAGAAGCCAAGGCGGCTGTTAAACCAGTTGAAGTAAAGAAAGAAGATTCATTCGATGACGAGCCGGTCCAGAAAGAAGTGAAGACCTCCAAGACTCCGAAGAAGGAAGAAGCCAAGGCGGCTGCCAAACCAGTTGAAGTCAAGAAAGAAGACTCGTTCGACGACGAGCCGGTCCAGAAAGAAGTGAAGACTTCCAAGACTCCGAAGAAAGAAGAAGCCAAGGCAGCTGCCAAACCAGTTGAAGCCAAGAAGGAAGACTCGTTCGACGATGACTTAGAGTTTAGTAATGATAAAGAAGACAAATAAATGAAATCGCCAGTAAAAGAAATAATATCTGAGAGGAAATAAGAAGATTCGTTCGATGGATAAAAGAGTCCCGTGAAAAATATAAATATAGAAATGAAGACTCCAAAGAAGAATTCATTCGAATCAAACAATATGAAAGTTAAATGTGCACGCATTACATCACCGATGAATGAAGTAAAATTCTAGCTAACCGAAGTAAAACAAGAAGACTCGTTTGATGATGGTTAAGAGGAGTAGCCATAAATAAAAACTTAACCGCCAATAAAGGATGTAAAAATGGAGAAATAAAATTCATTCGACAAACCTGAAGAACTCTAAGAGGAAGGAGCACAAACTAAAACTGAATATGATAAGGAAATCAAATTAAATGAAGACAAAAGTTTAGAAGCTAATCAGCTTGTAAACAACAAATAAGATTTAAAAAGCAATGATGAACCGAAATCTACCCAAAAACTTACTGAATAGAGCTATAAATCCCCTGCTCCTAATAGATTGGTCGTAGATGATTCGTTTATTACACCAAGTAGACCTGCCGATGAATATGAAGATTTCGTCGACAACACTAGTTCAGCTAAACTGCTGCAATAGGTGTAACAGAATACTTCGCTTGTTGAGCCATAAAACAAAAATTAAAGCACTGAGTCTAAGTAAAAGCCACCCATCGCACCAATAAAGTCACCGTTAATGGCGAACGAATATTTGAATGACGAAGAAGAGGAGCAGGAAGAAGAAAACGAAGAATATTTCGACGAAAACACAAAAAACGCTTTTATTGACAAGGTGATGGACTTGAATCAAATAGTAATTAAAATGGGCCAAAGGACGCTGAAGAAGAGGACTCGAGAAATTAAAGTATCCGAGTCGGCCGAAGGAATATTTGATGAGCAAGTTGAAAAGACAGAAGATAACGATGGACGACCAAAAGCCAGAGAAGGTCGCGGTCGCAGATGAGATTTATTATTTTATGGGAATATATATTTAAATCAGATATAATCCTCATTCTCAGGCCTGGACTTTTTTGGGCTGTAGCTCGCAGCACCAGGCGTTTTGCTCTGAGCACACGTTCTGGCTGAAACACGCAAACACATCCTTTTCCTCAAGTCCCACGTACTCGATGTTCACTGTTACGTTGTGTACCCCGAGGTCGTGGAATGCGCGGGCGACCTCGCTTTGAATTCTTCTGTGGTTCTCTGCACAGATTGCCTTGGACTTTCTGACGACGACGTGGCAGTGGGCAACTTCTTTGCCCTGGGTGAATGTCCAGACGTGTAGGTCGTGCACACCAGCGACTCCTTTCACCTGCAGTATCTGCTTCTTGAGGTACTCCGTGTCTACATTCGATGTCATCATGAGCACCTTCATCGACTCCTTCAAAAGCGGGAGAGATGAGTGAACTAGAATGGCGCACATCACCAACGAGCAGGCCGGATCTATGTACAGTCTTCCATTCCACTTGGGGAGGAACTTCTGCACCAGCGTGGAAGCGATCACCACGATGGAGCCGATGAAGTCCCCGAGCACGTGGATCCAGACACCGTGCATCGCCATGTCCCTCTGCTTTTTAGGTTGTTGCTAAGTAGGGTGAACCTCATCGTGTTCGTTTTAGAGCACCTGGTCGTACACCGCCATTTCCTGCATGAGAGTCATTTGCTTTTTGGGCTTTGCTGCTTTTTTGGCTCTCTTCTTTTTGCCTGATATTAGTTGTTCGTGTTCGTGCACTTCTGAATGGTTGACTTTTTCCATGTGCGCATGTTTGTGCTTTACTGTTTTAACTTACGAATCTCCGTGATCGTGGTGGTCATGGCCATCATGAGAGTGCCCAAACATGAACAAGCCAATTATGTTGATCACGACTCCGCCAACTGCGACCCACAGGACCAGGTCTACGTTTTTGATTTCCTCCGGGTTCATGAACTTGGAGACTATTTCCGTGAGCAAGAAGAAGGCGGTTGAAATTAGGAAAGAGGCGTTGAAGAAAGCGCCCAGAACCTCTCCTATCTTGAAGCCGAAGCTGTAGTTCTTGTCGGCCTTTCTCTGAGACAGCTTGATGGTAACAAGGCCTATGACAAGCGACATCGCGTCGGAGATCATGTGGAAGGAGTCGCCCAGAAGGGTTAGAGAGTTTCCGATGATGCCGACGAGCAGTTCAGCGAACATGTAGGACACCACCATGACTATCATGATGATCATCCTCGATACGCGGGTCTCCTTGTGGCTAACTTTTTCGTGTGTGATAAGAGTATTACTGCTTTTGCTGACGGCACACGACTTTTGCATTGAATGCGGAGTGGAATGATTACTGGGTAATCAAGGCAGGCGCCGTAAAATACTGTTAATTCTCAATCTGGAATGTATTTAGTATTTCAAACTCTGTAGTTTAAAGTTGATCGAAAAGTAACTAATTCACAGTTTCATTTAAATACTTCAATAATTAGTGCTTTTGTTTTTAATGATTGTAGATACTATAAATAGACGTAAAGTTACTGAAGTGGCCTAATTACTTCAGTCAAATTATGGATATCACTGAGACCAAAACAATTGATTTCAAATCACTTTACTAGCGTCAGATGAGCTCCATTTCCGTGTACGCCTCCCGGATGCAGCCGTGCCTCTGCACGTCGTTCATGAGGATCTGGTTCGGGTCTGGGTTGAAAAAGGCGGTCATGAAGTGCTCCAGCACGACCGGGACCAGCACGAAGCAGCTGGCCATGAAGCAGTACAGGCTCGGCCCCGGACCGGAGTAGAAGTACTGCAACAGCCCGTTCTGGCCCACGCCGAAGCTGGTGAGGAAGTTGCCGACGACCTGGGCCAGGTAGCTGATCAGCACCGAGACGCTCATCGCGACGAAGGTGGCCGTGTTGAAGTGTCTGGTGGAGACGTAGACCTTCACGATGGAGACGAAGACCGCGCACATCATGATCATGGACTGGAAGAAGTAGAAGTCCGCGTGCGCGCCCTCCACGAGCTGTCCGTGGCCGTAGTAGTACTTGGTGAGCAGCAGCAGGATCAGGGCCCCGTAGAAGGCGAAGGCGATGCTCCTGAAGATGCTGGGCAGGTTGCTGTTGTAGCGCTTCTTGAAGTGGGGCAGGGCCTGCGGGTACTTCTCCAGCTCGGACGGGTACACGTCCTTCTCGACGACCGAGTAGAAGAAGATGCTGATGAAGGTGATGATGGTGTTGAACATCATGAGCATGAAGGACTCGGTCGCGATCTGGCCCGAGAACTTCTGGAAGAACTGGAAGATGAGGTTGATGAACACCAGCATCGAGTTCTTGTAGATCGAGTAGTCGATCAGCTCCGAGTTGCGCAGGTGGTTCAGACGCCCGTGCACGAAGATCATGCGCTTAATCATCTGGAACTCGGGGATGCTCACGTCCGCGCTGCCGCACGCGTGGAGCCCCTCCTTGCCCGCGATGCCCACGCCGACCTGGGCCGCCTTGATCATGGGCGTGTCGTTCGCGCCGTCTCCGATCGAGAGCGTGGTGAGGCTCGGGTGGTAGTGGTGGCAGAAGGTGACGATGATGGCCTTCTCTTGTGGAGAGAGCCTGCAGCAGATGACGGCCTGGGAGGAGAAGGCGATCTGGAAGAGCTTGAAGTGCTGCTGGATGCGGAGCACCTCTCTGAAGAAGTCCGCGTCGATCACCACGGTGAAGGGCAGGTTGAAGATGCTCTCTTGTTTGTGGATCAGACTCGCGCCCTGGCCCGCGCTCAGCAGCTCCTTCCGGGCCTTCTTGAACTTGCTGGTGGTCTGGGCGTTGTACTCCATGCGCTCGGCCTCGCTCATGGCCTTGATCTGCTCCGTGATGGCTTCGTAGAGGATGATGTCGATCGCCTGCTCCCGCTGAGTGACGTTGTTCTGCTTCATCTTCTCCGCGATCGTGTCGTTCGTGAAGTAGAGGAACCGGTTGCTCTTGTTGCTCAGGCCCGTCGACTTGGCGATGCTGATGGCCGTGAGGGTCTTGTCGCCGGTGAGCATCCAGATCTTGATGCCGGCCTGGCGCAGCGAGGTGAGCGTGTCGAAGACCCCGTCCTGCAGCTTGTCCTCGATGGCGCTGACGGCGATGAACCTGAGGTCGGACTCGATCTCCCGCGTCACTTTCTGGTACGTTTCGTTTTCGTCCGGCAGGAGCTTCGTCTTGTTCCACTCTTTCAGCCAGGGCTCTGTGTTCTCTGGCTGGAGCTTCCTGGAGGAGAAAACCAGGGTGCGCAGGCCCTGCTCGCTGAGGTGGTCTATCTCTTTGTTGATCACTTGGAAGTCCTCCACGCTGCTCAGCTTCATCATCACGTTGTCGGCGCCCTTGGTGATGGAAAACTCCTGGCCGGGCTGGCAGATCTCCTCCGGGGTGCCGAAGTACCGGATGCCGCCGAAGCTCTCGGGGACCTCCGTGCCGAGCTCTCGCATGATGATGGTCATGCGCTTGCGGAAGGAGCTGAAGGGGATCACCGCCAGCACCTGGTACGTGAGCCGCACCGTGATGGCCTTCTTGTTCAGCTCCGTCTTGAAGTCGTAGTACACCTTGTCCGCGTCTCGCTGCACGAGCGTGAGGCCCGCTTCCTTGGCGGCGGTCACGAAGGCGATCTCGTCCGGCGACTCGCCCTGGTACACGAGCTTGTCTTCTATCTGCCTCGGGAGGATCGTGTTGCACAGCGCGAGGGCGAACAGCTCCGTCTTCCGCAGCTCTCTGGACACCTTCCCGCTTCCGTTCACCGTCTGCGAGAAGCTCATCTCGTTCTTGGTGAGCGTGCCTGTTTTGTCCGAGAAGATGATGTCCACCTCTGCCATGTTCTCCACGCTGATGGAGTTGTTCACCTGGGCCTGCATCTGGCAGGGCGCCTGTGCGTCTATTTCTGGTGTGCGCACGAACTTCTTTTGAATCACGAGCTCCTTCAGGTCCGAGCGGATCATCTGTTAATCTGCGCTGACGATCATGGACTGGAAGAACCTGGAGAGCTCCAGCCCGACCATGAGGCTGATGGGCAGGAAGTACGAGCAGATGATCAGGAACTGCAGCATTCTAGTCGCGATGCGCATTTTTACGCTCTGTGGCTCAAGGCTGAACCAGATATCCTTTATCTCTTTGTAGTAGAATGTGGAGACGAGTGCGAACGAGACCGTGAGAATAACCACCAGAACGACCAGGATAATCAGTAATTGGTTCAGTCTTTTCTCAATTCGGGAGGTTTTAGCTTTTATTTTCTTGTTGTTGCAGAGTATTTTCGCGTCCATTCCGACGTGAACGGCGGCGCAGAGCGCGAAATTTGTGTTTTGGAGGCGCATTCCGCGCAGGAGGGAGTTCTCAACGTTGAAAGAGGAGCTGAATTCCTGGGTGGTTTCTGTTTAGAACACAATGGGGATTTTGAGGGAGTTTTTGGCGGAAACGGAGAGGGAGGGGTCAACGTGTTCAACTGCTGGGACGATAGATTGTTCGCTGGGGTAGGAGTTGATTTTTTGGAAGAGGATGGCCTCTGGGACCAGATTCAGGGCGATTTGGCCTTGGAACTTGTTTATCTCGCTCGTGTTCGGCATGGTCTGCACCGAGCCGGATAGCTACTACAGCTTTTTCATTTCATACGACTCAGAATGGAATGGAATCAATTGTATACGTGTCTTTAAGTTGGACTCGCCGTCCAGCTGCGAGGTGTTCACGTACGCGATTTTGGAGGCCTCGGAGGAATATAGCAATAACGAGTCGCAGGGAACCTCCTGGTTCTCGTCGATCTTGATCAAGTCGCCCTGCATGATGTCCTGGCCTTTCACCACGCGCTCCTCCATGTTCCGGAAGACCGTGTACTTCTGGTTGTTCTGGTACTTGTCCTGCTTCCAGCGCCCGAAGTCCTCGATGATCTCGCGCACGGCCGCGATGCCCAGCACGAACACAATCGGCATGATGATCGTGGCCTGGGACACCACGTTCGCGAAGGGGAGCGTGTTGCAGATCGCGATGACCAGCGTGAAGATGTTGAACACCTTCTGGTACTGCTGGAACAAAAACACGAAAATGAAGTTCCAGACCGTGTACTTCGTGGTCTTTATCTTGTTCGTCTTTGCCCTCTTCTCGTTAATTTTATTCAATACTATGTTTAGGAACATTAAATTACTTGGCCGTGTTTATCTCAAATCCTAACCAGTTGATTGCATTTGCTGTTAAACTGGAGTGGAAACTGGAAGAATTAATGTATTCTTACTAATATTGATAAATAAATGAAAATATTTTAGGAGATATTTTGAGAACTGAATTTAACTGATTTTGAACTGATTAATATCTTTTACAATCTTATTAAGATTATTTAGTTCGACCGACTTAGATTTGGGGCCCCTCGACCTCCTCCTCCCGGGAGACTGGGAGAGAAATGGAGTGGGAGACATGGAGTGTGGTGACTAAATCGTCTTAAAACATGCTAAATGAGAGTATATATTTTTGCAGTCTATTTATAGTGACCGGCCAAGCCGGTCACTTCACATAATAGTGACTATCCTTTTTCTCTTATTAATTGAACAAACTTCACAGACAGCGACCTGTTTTAGTTTCTGCAGAACAAAGACAGGTAGGTAGTTGTTACCTGTTGTTCATATATTTTCAGAGTGAAAGCTGATAGTTTCATTATTATTGACCATTCCGGATATCCAGATCAAGCCCATAAAGAGCTTGAAGGACAACGTGGCTAAGCAGGACGACCCGATGGCGAAACTGTTCAGCAAGCTCGGAATCAAGAAGGAATGAGTGTGAAGTTTACTTACCATAATTCATAGGTCGTGCACTGAACAGATCCAAAAGAGTTGTGTTGCATCGCTAAACACCACAGGTGATGGCTCAAAAGGAAGTTTAACAAATGAAACGCAAAATCGGATATAGGTGTGGGGTTTGAATTAGAGATGGGTAATTTGACGTGGTAATTAATGATGGACGTGGTATTTTTGTCTGTTATTTCAACTAAGCAAATATGTTATATTTGCAGGTTTCCAGTGAGTTTATAGTTTAAGCTCATTTTTTACAGATTTTAGCTTTAAAATGCTTAAAATATAGAATAATTAGCCCTAATAATAATTATTATAAATAAAATTTTTATAAAATACTCAAAATTATAGAGTTTTTCATAAATAAAAATTCGTTTCGCAGTATAATTATAATATTTTTAACACAATAATTCCATTTTAATTGAACAACGTTTATCTATAATTGTGGTCAGTGAGAATTCACTTTGGGCGGTTTATTTTATGTTATTAATTTTGTTGGAACGAAATAATGTAATGCTGTTGACGATTTCCACTTCGCAAATAATTATCAAATTTATCGAAATCGACTTCAACCATTTAATAGGTAAATCACTATTTAAAATAAGAATAATATATTTAAATATATGTGAACACAAAAATAGTAAAAGTGGGAAAACCCGACGTGGGAAGTGGGATTACCCATATCTAGGTTTGAATAACCTTGGAGATGTTCACAGACATGTCATCAGTCATTCAGAAGTTACAAAGATACGTTTGTGAAAACTAATTCATAGCACATATGATAAATAATTCACTGTAACTAACAACAAAATTATTAAACTTTCGCTGTCTAGTTTTTCTGGACTTGACCCAAAGTAGACCGAGTAAACAAATCCCGATCAACTTCTATTCTTAAACAAGTTGACTTTCGCTGTGCCACTGAATTTACAGTAACATCTGGTTGCACTTCCGCTCCACAGAAACCATGGACGCCGAATTCGACCGCTTTGAACAACCCCTAGAAGACCAGGTCTACCTGAAACCGATCATGCAGTGGACCCAGCTGAAGCTGCAGGACAGAGTCATGGAGTACATGAAGCTGCACCAAGACGAAATGGACATCGAGGTGAAGCACTACGCCGAGATGTTTTAGAACAAAGAGTGATATTCAGTATTATTATTCTCGTATATATAGTAATGTTAGTCACTCTGTGAGGAACTCCTCTTTCTTCTCGTCTTGCAGGATGCCTCTTTGAGACAGCGTCCCGATTATCTTGTCTATGTTTTCTTGTCGCGGTTTCTCTTCTCTCTTTCTTCCGACAGCTTGGCGATCTCCATCGCGGCGAGTCGTCTCTCCTGGGTTAGGAGCGAGTACTCTTTCGCGACTTCGTATGCGTTTTGGTCTCGGTCCAGCTCGAACTGCTTCTTAGAGTACAGCACTTCCTGGAGCAGGTTGTACTTCTGGTAGATGTCATCTCCGTTGCTTTCGTTCTTTTGGGACATGTTCTGAGATCGCGGTATTTATTGTGCTTGGCTGGCTTGAAAGCTGTTATTATTTGGGATTTATTGCGTGTTTGACTGAAAGCTGTTGCTTTAGTTAGAAAGTGCTGGTTAGTATACTTGCTGCATTTATTCCTAATAAGAACTGTTATTTTGTCTCTAAACTGGCATTTGTTAACTATTCTGGAAGCTGTTCTAGTTTATCAGAGTTGGCTATTGATACGAGATTTGTTAAATATTTTACCTCTGTGGTTAATAATTATTATTTTGTTGCATTTGTTAAACTTAATTATTGTGTTAAACGTTACGTTAATTATTATTATACATTGGATTATTTATCATTTGCTATTAATTATTTTGCATTTAATTATTTTGCAAATTATTTGATATATATTTTAAAGGGAGAAATTTAATATTTATCTCACTGGTCATTACAAACACTATACATCTAAAACTAAGCTGCAATAGAACCAGAAAAATATAATTGAATATTTTGAAGCTTTAAATTGAGTTTGTTGACTTTTTCTACAAATTTTTTCCTATTTCTTTTGAAATTGACTTTGAGATCGTAATACTGTTTGTAAATCTCTTCAACTTTATTATTTTGTTGGAAGAAGCATTTCATATTATGTGATAAACGGAGTAAACTGGCAGGCGGATCTTTTTGTTCTCCAAATATATGAGCAAACTAAGTATTGCGCGTATAATCATCTTTTACAAAGTTGTGTGGAATTGCTACATATTTTAAATTACTATTCTAATTTTTTTAATTACTATATATTGTAGATAAATCGCATACTTAATTCCAAGTAATATCAAGTTCTATAAGTTAGTTTAAATAAGCTACAGGCGATAAATCTATTATTTAATTATTTTACAAAAATAAATATTGAAGATTAACGATATTTTTAAGTGGGGAGATATCGTTTATCGCGTTTTTTCCAAAGGAAGAAGTATTTTCTACAGTATTTAATAAATTTAGTGTTTTTAGATTGATTAGCAATCTAAGAGCCGAAATATCAGAGATGTGATTATTATCTAACCACAAGATTTCTAAATTTGTTAAATATCTTAGTGGCGATAGATCAATAATTTAATTTACTGATAAGTACAAAGTCTTAAGTTTATTAAGGAATCTTAAAGGTGAAATATTTGAAATTTAATTTTTACTTAATTGAATTTCCACAAGATTTTTAATATTTTTAAGCAGTCCAATGTCGGCTATATTGTTTTTAAATAATAATAATGAAGTTAATTACGTCAAGTCTTCCAATGGTGTTATTTCAGAGATTTCAAGTTATCCAATATTTAGGTACGTTAACGATGTAAGTTTTCTAATTGGCGATATGTCACTAATTTTATTTTTGTTCAAAGTTAACTCAGTTAGATTAGCAAGTTTGGACACATAACTTATATCTTCAACAATATTATCTTTGATTTTTAAAACCTGCAACTTAGTCATCTTTTCAACAACTTAAATATTAGATACTTGATTGTTTTATAGTTTTAGCTCTTCTAAATCCGTCAATAGCTCTAAATCAGATATATCTTAAATTTGATTCGAATATAGATATAGCACTCGAATGCTTTTAATATATTTCAAAGCGTTTAAGCTGCTAATACGGTTGTCATTTAAATATAATTCAGTTAAATTACAAAGATTTTTTATGGCCTCAATTTGTGCAATCTAATTATTTGATAAATTGAGAATATTCAACTTATGCAAACCAGAAATAGCATCAATATCAATTATTTTATTGTCTTCACAATACAATTCCTCTAATCCCAACAAATTTAACAATGGCTGGATTTCACTTATTTGATTTTAACTAAGAACTAAACAAGTAAGTTTTTATAAATCTGCTAATGGCTGAATGCTTTAGATTTTGTTTTCTTTAATGTTAAGTTCACATAGATTAACAAGTTTTGCTAGTGGAGTTATATCTGTTAACTGATTACCCCAAATTGATAACACTTTTAGATTAATAAGGAGTGAAATAGCTGAAATGTCTGAAAGTTAATTTCCACCCAAATAAAGTTCGGTTAAACTGGTCATTATTTCCATATTGGTCAAGGAGCTAATTTTGTTGTTTCTCAAATTTAGGATATAGATATTCGGCGTTAGATGCAGGTCATCTAGGGATTAAATATCGCAGCATTCCAGTTTGAGATCTTAGATGTTAAGAGGAAGTGTTTCTGTGTCAATATTCGGACAATTTTTAAGAACGAGTTTATTGACGTTCAAGTTATAAATATCTGTTAGAACCTTCAAGTCTTCTTCGTTCTCTATTGTAAGCTCATTGTTTAATATTGAATTTGCGTATTTATCGATAATATTATGACTAGATATTTCCAATTCAGAACTCATATTATAGACTTAGGTTTGAAGTGGTATTTCTTGAATTGATATTTATAATATTAATTTACATTTTTATTGATTTCGTTGTTGCCACTATATGAATATATCAATATATACTGTTTTTTGAAATTAGTTTCTAATATTAAATATTAATCTAATATTATAATTTAAATCATTCAGTCGTGATAGCAAGAGCTTTAAGCGCACAAATATAATTATAATATATTAATATAAAATAATCAAAAACAACAAGTACATTCACTTGTGTTCAATCACATTAAGTTTTTATACTTGACATAGCGTTAAAATGAGACTCAAATATTATATAATTTCTGTTTATATAATATTAATTAATTTCTGATTATATAATATACTATCAGGAACAATTCAACATCGATACTTTAGGGAATAAATAACTTACATTTTATAATATTGTAATTTCTGTAAATATTGTTAAAAATCGATATAAAATAATAATTATATTTTTATTGATAAATTAAATATTCTGTTATACCTCAACTTAGTTATAAATTATATTAGAACCAATCCACAAAACCAATGGAGTGAAAAAATTACCATATAATATTTTAACAGCATTCTTCTTATTATATAGTATCTATTGCAAAAATATAACTAACTCCAGCTCATTCCAAAAAAACACCTACTAAAAACATTTGAAATTCACTGTACAGGAAAAGTAAATAATATTTTCCTCAATCTTTGTAGAACAATATAAGCCAAGTTCACTAATATAATCATGATAATAGATCCACATAATATTGATTATAGTAAGAGTTATTCATATTTTCTTAAACATAAATAATATGTTGTGGTGAAGGAGGAAAGATAGTGGAGTATAAAATAATAGTATAATAACACTAATAGACTTACTTGTAATAAATAATTAAAATTTGAGTTGTGCTCGATCTTTACCAGAAAATCACTTGAAAAATTAGTGTGTTGAAAAATTCTTCCAAAGATGTGAAATGGACTAAGACGACAATTATAGTTCTTCAACTTATGCTTGATTAAAATTGTAAGTATTAGGCTTTAGTAAGCTGCGTGCAGTGAAATATTAACATATTTTCTATAACTTGAGTAGTGTGAAAATACAAGAAAATTACAAAGAGAAAAATGATAGTGAAAATATATGTATATATTTACATTTAATATAATTCAAATCCAAGACAATTTTTGGTCACAGCCACTCGGTACTCATGTGGATGGCCTTCAAGTATCCTTGGCATACATGCAGAGACTTTTGATCGTGGAAACAATTTTGAGATGCGTTACTTGTGCCGCGAATTGCCCCCATTAAAGATTTTTATTTTGGTTCGTTGGATTTTGAGATAATTTTATGTTCATTTTGATACTGGAGTGGGCATTATATAAATATATTTAAATATTATAAGATTTCTGATATTATTCTAAAAATATCTTTAATTTACATCAAAACTAGCCTTTTTAGTTATAACTCTTTTTATGACTTCTATATTGTACATGTTGAATCTATGAATATGCATATAATAGATGTTAAAAATACAAATAATCAAGCGTTTTTCTAAACTTTTATTAATTTCTTACCTTAGTTGATATTCAATATTATTTTTATACATAAAATATTTATTTTGGAAATTCTAGAATATTTATTAGCTTGGACTAAATATTATATAAAATATTATATCGTTTTTGATGAAGTAGTTTTTATCAAAAGTGATTATCACTCTAGCTGTAAAAGAGTGCGTTCTAAAAAATTATTGATGAATTTTTCCGTAAGTTTATACCATAATTTCAAGATCTAAACAAGTTTTGTATTTTTTGATCAATTTTTTTTCAACCAGCATATTTGGAGTGAATTATTTATTTTCAAAGTTACTTTATTTATATTTATATGGTTAATAATATATAGATTTGAAATGTAATTATACTAAAATAATCAAGAACACTAAATAATGTAAATTGCAGTAGTCCCGATTTTTTACATCCCCATCGGTACTCTATACCGCTAAATACTTTAACACAAATAATCGACTTAGACCTCCTGCAAAAGGATATATCAGTGTTACAAAACATGAAATAAATAACTAGACTAAAATTGAGGACGAACCATATTGTTGACATAAGTTCTTTGTAATACTTAACGTTCTTAACTACATTGGATGTTTCTAATAATCAGATACGCGAAATATCTTGGTTAGGTGGTTTAAATAACATTGAATTTCTTCATTTATATTGCAACTAGATTGAATCTATAGCTGCTTTACAAAACATGAAAGGACTCAGAAATATTCAACTTTCCAATAATTTAATCAAAGATTTCTCCCCAGTTTCCCATATTAAAGATTTAAATGTAGTATAACAAGTTTTAACTGATTCTAATTGCTAAAATGGAATGTGACAAAAATTTATTTAATTTATTTTGCTTTTAATTTATGTCAACAACATATATAAAACAATGTATTTTATATTTCTCGTTCTTTCTCACGTCTGAACGAATCGGAATATTCAATAACGAATATATTTATAAATCAGATATAATCCTCATTTCAGGCCTGGACCTTTTTGGGCTGTAGCTCGCAACACCATGCGTTTTGCTCTGAGCACACGTTCTGGCTGAAACACGCGAACACGTCCTTTTCCTCAAGTCCCACGTACTCGATGTTCACTGTTACGTTGTGCACCCCGAGGTCGTGGAATGCGCGGGCGACCTCGCTTTGGATTCTGCTGTGGTTCTCTGCACAGATCGCCTTGGACTTTCTGACGACGACGTGGCAGTGGGCGACTTCTTTGCCCTGGGCGAATGTCCAGACGTGTAGGTCATGCACACCAGCGACTCCTTTCACCTTCAGTATCTGCTTCTTGATGTACTCCGTGTCTACATTCGATGTCATCATGAGCACCTTCATCGACTCCTTCAAAAGCGGGAGAGATGAGTGAACTAGAATGGCGCACATCACCAACGAGCAGGCCGGATCTATGTACAACCTGCCCTTCCACTTGGGGAGGAACTTCTGCACCAGCGTGGATGCGATCACCACGATGGAGCCGATGAAGTCCCCGAGCACGTGGATCCAGACACCGTGCATCGCCATGTCCCTCTGCTTTTTAGGTTGTTGCTAAGTAGGGTGAACCTCATCATGTTCGTCCGAGAGAACCTGGTCGTACACAGCCATTTCCTGCATGAGAGTCATTTGCTTTTTTGCTTTTGCTGTTTTTTTTGCTCTGTTCTTTTTGCCTTCAATTAGTTGTTCGTGTTCGTGCAATTCTGAATGAGAGACTTTCTCTGTGTGTTCATGTTTGTGCTTTACTGTTTTAACTTACGCATCTCCGTGATCGTGGTGGTCATGGCCATCATGAGAATGCCCAAACATGAACAGCCCAATTATGTTGATCACGACTCCGCCAACTGCGACCCACAGGACCAGGTCTACGTTTTTGATTTCCTCCGGGTTCATGAACTTGGAGACTATTTCCGTGAGCAAGAAGAAGGCGGTTGAAATTAGGAAAGAGGCGTTGAAGAAAGCGCCCAGAACCTCTCCTATCTTGAAGCCGAAGCTGTAGTTCTTGTCGGCCTTTCTCTGAGACAGCTTGATAGTAACAAGGCCTACGACAAGCGACATCGCGTCGGAGATCATGTGGAAGGAGTCGCCCAGAAGCGTTAGAGAGTTCCCGATGATGCCGACGAGCAGCTCGGCGAACATGTAGGACACCACCATGACTATCATGACGATCATCCTCGATACGCGGGTCTCCTTGTGGCTAACTTTTTCGTGTGTGATAAGAGTATTACTGCTTTTGCTGACGGCACACGACTTTTGCATTGAATGCAGAGTGGAATGATTACTGGGTAATCAAGGCAGGTGCCGTAAAATACTGTGAATTCTCAATCTGGAATGTATTTATTTTTCAAACTCATCAGTTTAAAATTGATCGAAAAGTAACTAATTCGCTGTCTTACGTTGTAACTTACTTGATTATCAATATTTTTTATTGTTTTAAAATAACACTACAATTCATTAACATAGAAATAAATATATTCTCTTACTGATTTTTAATTGTGGAAATGAAGATAATAAGGTAAACCTATTACAAAATATTGATTTCAAATCACTTTACTAGCGTCAGATGAGCTCCATTTCCGTGTACGCCTCCCGGATGCAGCCGTGCCTCTGCACGTCGTTCATGAGGATCTGGTTCGGGTCTGGGTTGAAGAAGGCGGTCATGAAGTGCTCCAGCACGACCGGGACCAGCACGAAGCAGCTGGCCATGAAGCAGTACAGACTCGGCCCCGGACCGGAGTAGAAGTACTGCAACAGCCCGTTCTGGCCCACGCCGAAGCTGGTGAGGAAGTTGCCGACGACCTGGGCCAGGTAGCTGATCAGCACCGAGACGCTCATCGCGACGAAGGTGGCCGTGTTGAAGTGCCTGGTGGAGACGTAGACCTTCACGATGGAGACGAAGACCGCGCACATCATGATCATGGACTGGAAGAAGTAGAAGTCCGCGTGCGCGCCCTCCACGAGCTGTCCGTGGCCGTAGTAGTACTTGGTGAGCAGCAGCAGGATCAGGGCCCCGTAGAAGGCGAAGGCGATGCTCCTGGAGATGCTGGGCAGGTTGCTGTTGTAGCGCTTCTTGAAGTGGGGCAGGGCCTGGGGGTACTTCTCCAGCTCGGACGGGTACACGTCCTTCTCGACGACCGAGTAGAAGAAGATGCTGATGAAGGTGATGATGGTGTTGAACATCATGAGCATGAAGGACTCGGTCGCGATCTGGCCCGAGAACTTCTGGAAGAACTGGAAGATGAGGTTGATGAACACCAGCATCGAGTTCTTGTAGATCGAGTAGTCGATCAGCTCCGAGTTGCGCAGGTGGTTCAGACGCCCGTGGACGAAGATCATGCGCTTAATCATCTGGAACTCGGGGATGCTCACGTCCGCGCTGCCGCACGCGTGGAGCCCCTCCTTGCCCGCGATTCCCACGCCTACCTAGGCCGCCTTGATCATGGGTGTGTCGTTCGCGCCGTCTCCGATCGAGAGCGTGGTGAGGCTCGGGTGGTAGTGGTGGCAGAAGGTGACGATGATGGCCTTCTCCTGTGGAGAGAGCCTGCAGCAGATGACGGCCTGGGAGGAGAAGGCGATCTGGAAGAGCTTGAAGTGCTGCTGGATGCGGAGCACCTCTCTGAAGAAGTCCGCGTCGATCACCACGGTGAAGGGCAGGTTGAAGATGCTCTCTTGCTTGTGGATCAGACTCGCGCCCTGGCCCGCGCTCAACAGCTCCTTCCGGGCCTTCTTGAACTTGCTGGTGGTCTGGGCGTTGTACTCCATGCGCTCGGCCTCGCTCATGGCCTTGATCTGCTCCGTGATGGCTTCGTAGAGGATGATGTCGATCGCCTGCTCCCGCTCGGTGACGTTGTTCTGCTTCATCTTCTCCGCGATCGTGTCGTTCGTGAAGTAGAGGAACCGGTTGCTCTTGTTGCTCAGGCCCGTGGACTTGGCGATGCTGATGGCCGTGAGGGTCTTGTCGCCGGTGAGCATCCAGATCTTGATGCCGGCCTGGCGCAGCGAGGTGAGCGTGTCGAAGACCCCGTCCTGCAGCTTGTCCTCGATGGCGCTGACGGCGATGAACCTGAGGTCGGACTCGATCTCCCGCGTCACTTTCTGGTACGTTTCGTTTTCGTCCGGCAGGAGCTTCGTCTTGTTCCACTCTTTCAACCAGGGCTCTGTGTTCTCTGGTTGGAGCTTCCTGGAGGAGAAGACCAGGGTGCGCAGGCCCTGCTCGCTGAGGTGGTCTATCTCCCGGTTGATCACCTGGAAGTCCTCCACGCTGCTCAGCTTCATCATCACGTTGTCTGCGCCCTTGGTGATGGAGAACTCCTGGCCGGGCTGGCAGATCTCCTCCGGGGTGCCGAAGTACCGGATGCCGCCGAAGCTCTCGGGAACCTCTGTGCCGAGCTCTCGCATGATGATGGTCATGCGCTTGCGGAAGGAGCTGAAGGGGATCACCGCCAGCACCTGGTACGTGAGCCGCACCGTGATGGCCTTCTTGTTCAGCTCCGTCTTGAAGTCGTAGTACACCTTGTCTGCGTCTCGCTGCACGAGCGTGAGGCCCGCTTCCTTGGCGGCGGTCACGAAGGCGATCTCGTCCGGCGACTCGCCCTGGTACACGAGCGTGTCCTCTATCTGCCTCGGGAGGATCGTGTTGCACAGCGCGAGGGCGAACAGCTCCGTCTTTCGCAGCTCTCTGGACACCTTCCCGCTTCCGTTGACCGTCTGCGAGAAGCTCATCTCGTTCTTGGTGAGCGTGCCTGTTTTGTCCGAGAAGATGATGTCCACCTCTGCCATGTTCTCCACGCTGATGGAGTTGTTCACCTGGGCCTGCATCTGGCAGGGCGCCTGTGCGTCTATTTCTGGTGTGCGCACGAACTTCTTTTGAATAACCAGCTCTTTCAGGTCCGAGCGGATCATCTGTTAATCTGCGCTGACGATCATGGACTGGAAGAACCTGGAGAGCTCCAGCCCGACCATGAGGCTGATGGGCAGGAAGTACGAGCAGATGATAAGGAACTGCAGCATTCTAGTCGCGATGCGCATTTTCACGCTCTGCGGCTCAAGGCTGAACCAGATATCTGGAATGTGTTTGAAGCAAAATGTTGATATTAGTCCATAAACTACAGTTAGTACGCACGCGAGCGATACTAGAATGATTAGGAGTTTATTCAGCCGCTGTTCGATTTACGAGCTTTTTTGAGAGAGGGTTGAAGTGCTCAGTTGAATTTTAGCGTCCATTCCAACGAATATCGCTGCGCATATTACATAGCTTGTGTTTTGAACCCGCATTCCCCTTAGAACTGTGTTATCAACGTTGAAAGTTGATTTTAGCTTGAGTGATTTTTATTAGTCTATAACAAGTTCCTGTTTATTCGAGTTTTAAAGGTCAGAAGAGGAGTCTCCAAAATCAGTTTGGTTTATAAACGGGAGTGTTTATTGAATTATTTTAATCTGAACTTTCAGTTCGCCTTAAAATTGATTCAAATCGCTCGTATTCGGTTTTGTGTTCACTTAGCCGAGTATTTCCTTGAACTATTAGTTCTAGTAGTCATCATTGTGAAATGGAATTAGTTGTATTCTGGGTTTCAAATTGGACTCGCCGTCCAGCTGCGAGGTGTTCACGTACGCGATTTTTGAGGCCTCGGATGAATAGAGCAATAAAGAGTCGCATGGGACTTCCTGGTTCTCGTCGATCTTGATCAAGTCGCCCTGCATGATGTCCTGGCCTTTCACCACGCACTCCTCCATGTTCCGGAAGACCGTGTACTTCTGGTTGTTCTGGTACTTGTCCTGCTTCCGGCGCCCGAAGTCCTCGATGATCTCGCGCACGGCCGCGATGCCCAGCACGAACACAATCGGCATGATGATCGTGGCCTGGGACACCACGTTCGCGAAGGGGAGCGTGTTGCAGATCGCGATGACCAGCGTGAAGATGTTGAACACCTTCTGGTACTGCTGGAACAAAAACACGAAAATGAAGTTCCAGACCGTGTACTTCGTGGTCTTTATCTTGTTCGTCTTTGCCTTCTTCTCGTTTATTGCATTAATTTATAGATTTAAGTTGAATTCTTAGGGATTCTTTATTTTTGAGTATTTTCTCCGTTTAAAGCATTCCTGTACATTATTGAACATATTAGGAGTGAAATATAATATTATATGTTCACAATATAATATATGTTAGATATGAAAAAGATAAATATATGTATCATGTTTCATCCATTTGTAGTACCATTCTTGGTTATTTAGTATACAAAAAGAAGTCTCAGTAGTACTAGTATATATTGTACAAAAATAATATAAGTCAACACTACATTTGACAGTGTTATCTTTCTCAAATCTCAAACGCCAAAAGGCTGTATTATCATTTTATTGATTATGAATACCTTCATATACGTATTAACATCTTATAATATATATAATTTAATAATTATATCTTTAACATATCACTTACCTTACCACCAGAGTTTTCTTATTTAAAGTTCTTCTGCCCTTTTAATAACTTTTTTCTTTTATATTGTCAATTCTTTTACGTCTTCTTATAATTCGTGTATTGCGTAATTATTAAGATCTTCAACTTAAGCTTTGTACGCATCTCTGTCAACATCATGGATTATAAATTATTTTTTAAGCTGTTCAATATCTTCTTATTCTTGAATTTTGTCAAGCGCTTCTTTAGAGAATCCGAGTATTTGCTCTTCTTCTTCCAGATCTGGTTGCCATTCTTTAACATTGTTGTATCCTGCTTCAAAAAATTTGAAATAGCACTGAGGTATTTTCTCGAGAGTTGAATATATATTTAGTTAGTCTATAATTTATTTTGATGATTCGGTGAATGTTTCTTGGTCTCCTTCGGTTTAAATGTCTTCGGCATCTCCTTGGAATTCTTTGAGGAGTTCTTTGGATGCTTATTTATCATCGTCGTCTTAGTACGCGTCAAGAACGTCACCGAGTCTTTATTTCAGTTGGTCTTAATTGATGAGGTTGACGAAGACGAGGTCGATTTTTTCCGTTTCGTTTTTGAAGAATCTCTTTTCAACTTTGTCTTGGAATGTCTGTGCGTTTTTGTCGAAGTATTCTGGCAAGAACGCTCCGTCTCTGAGTATGAGCTTGTCCAGGTGCTTTTTCTGGGTTGCTCTTCTGACAATGTTCTCTTCGCAGGTGTATTCGCTGAGCATTGTGTACACTTTGACTGGTTTTATTTGGTTTATTCTGTGCACTCTGTCGGTTGCTTATTGGTGTATTTGTGGGTTCCAGTCGGTGTCAACGAACACGACGCAGTCGGCTCCGGTTAGATTGAGTCCGATTCCGCCCGTTCTGGTGGTCATGATGAACGCGAAAATGGACAAATTCGTGTTGAACTGGTTGACCAGGTTTATGCGCTGTTTTGGAGTGGAGGAGTCGTCCATCCTGAAGAAGTGGTATTTCTGGTGGTTCAGGAATAGTTCGAGGATGTCGAGCATTTTGTGCTGCTGCGTGAAAATGAGCACGCGCGAGTTCTAACTGAACAGGGTTTGCAGTAATTTTTGCAAAATGATCAGTTTACCGCTTTGCTGAATGAGATCCGTTTTATCCTCGAATTGGATTTACTCTCTTTGCTTCAGCTCGAACGCGAAATTATTCACCTGATAAAAGCTCTAACTGTCATTCAAAAGCTTGTAATTAAGGAACGGGAAAATATTGTACTAATCCGCTTCATTCACCTATACACAATCCTAAATGTAATAAAACTGCTCTTAACTGTACAACTAAAACGGAGAAAACTTTTTAGAAAATTAAAATTAATGAGAATTAAACCCAAAAGTGTTCGCATTCGTCTCAACACAACTTGAGTTGCAACTCCTACCACAAAATGTTGGAAGAGTTGGAGTGGGATTCCTGTGAATCAATTACTCTGGAAACGCAAAATTCACCTGAGAAAATGAACCCAACTTTGGAACGGAGTAGTGTAAGAGAGTACGTGGAGTCGGAAGTAATGTCGGTTGTGGAAGTGCTCGTTTCGTTGATCTAAAGAGCTTGTTAGTTACTTGAGTGGTTGTGTTTTATGTTGTTGACTCCTCTTTTACTTCTTTGGTTTGCTGATATTAGATTTGAGGTGGGAAGTAAGGCGAATCAGCAGGATCAGTGTCAGGAGTGGATGGGTAACCGAGTTATTGCAATTATTATTAAGTGAACCTGTTTTTATAAATATAGTGCGCTTTGAAATCAAATAGCTCCTAGTTGTGCTCAACTGAGTAGAACTGGTTCATCTTGTACTGTTTCATTAACTTTATGTTTGTATTAAGTTGCATACGCTGCATTTTATCTTTTTACAAGTATATACTGTTAGGGTATGGTATTATTACTTGTTCACAAAGATAATTTTTGAGTTTGCGTTGTTCGAAGGTGTTCAGTGAATTGATGAACAAATTGCTGTTGCTAAATTAGCCAATAAAAGTTGGTTCGTACCCACTTAATGTATTGAAATTGAGCAAAGCTTTGTGCATAACGAATTTGAACATTTTCAGCTCAATTTTATGACTAATGTTCAAAAATTAAAGCAATTTAAATGGAGTCTTCTTTATTAATTTACTATTCAGGAATTAATTGTACACAATATTTGACAGCATTGAAATTCCTTGAATCGCTGGGTCAAATAGCAACGCGTGCATGTTCTGTGTGTAAATTGGCTTGTTCAAAATGAATTTAATTGCTCTTTAAAAGTTGTTAACTACAACCGGTTATTATTTAAACGGGCTGAATAGCACTTAGTTCAAATGTTAATCCCAACTTGAGAACTTTTGTGGTTCGTATTGTTAAATGCTGTTTGGATTTAAATCAAACATGTAACTTTGAGAGCTCACAGAGTGGAAAGACCAGGCTGAGCCTCGGGCTTCATAATTATCTCTTCCTGCCTGGAAATTGAAGCAGTTCCTTTCTATTTCCGGGTTGAAAACGATTATTGGTTACTCGGAGTTAAATGCAAACTTAAATGTGTTGATAAAATATTAATCGGATATATTATTTGATATTTTGTTGTGTTAAGGAAGCAGGCAGTCTACTAAAGACGATGGAGTATCCAATGCTGAATTGCAGCAAGTGTTAAATTCAAATTTGTAATTTTGAACCAAATTAGAGTAAGTAAACAAGCTTTATTGATAGTCTGACTTTATTATTTCGAAATCCAGTTATTTTCTGCTAAAATGGCGCATTTCTTTACTGGATGCAACTTCAACATGAGTTAAGCGCTTAATCAAGTTCTGCACTTGCATTTCCGTTTCTCTTTCAGATTGATTAAAAATGTCCGAGTAGCGAAGTCTGACTGTTCTGAGTAACGGTTTCGTCTGACCGCAGCATGCGCATTTGTATAATCTTTTGCGTTTAATTAAATGTGTATATGACTGTGTTATTTTCAAAAGTGTTTTTTGTTGTTCAGCGTTTAAATATTTCAAGTCTAGGTCTTCGAATTCTCTGAATATTCTGTAGTCTTGGTCTGTTCCTTCGATGAATTCTTGCACTGTGTTTTGTCCGATTCCGTGCCATTCCCAGGCTCCGTTTTGGCATACGAATGCTGAGTATACTTGGCTGTCTTCGAGTAGTCTGGGGTGGTTGCATATTTTCCTCAGGTTGGTGAGTACGTTTACCACGCCCATGTAGTTTCCTCCTTTGATTGATTTCTTCGTCTCGCTTGCGTTCATGAACTCCGAGTACAGGTACAACTGTTATCTAGTTAGTGGGCAGGGTACGATGAACTCGGATTTGGTGGGTAGCTCGGATTCAACTTCCGATTTGAGTCTCCTGAGCATGAACGGTCTGAGGAGTTGGTGGATCCATTTGATCACTTTCCTGTTCACGGCCAGTTCTCCGTCGGCCATTCTCTCTATGTCCCTCGAGAATAAATTTAGGAACTCCGTTTTTGAGCTGAACAATCCGGGGAGGACGAAATGGAGTAGGCTCCAAATGTCAGAGGAGGAGTTTGAAATGGGCGTTCCGGATATGAGGAGCTTGTGGAGGGATTTTATCTCGAGGAGGGAGTTCCAGGCCTTCGATTTCGAGTTCCTGATCAGGTGGGCCTCGTCCAAGATTAGATAATAGAAGTTCTTGCGCTTGAATATGGGCAGGTCGATCACGGCCAGGTTGTAGGAGGTGAGGATCACCGTCGAGTGGTTCTCGTAGCTCCAGCCGTTCCTGATCTGCTCGCGCTCGGCCTTGGACCCGTAGTACACGACCACGTTGAAGAACGGAGCCCACTTTGAAAATTCCTGCTGCCAATTGTATATTAATGTTGAGGGAACCACAATTAAATGCGGGCCGTGAATGCCCTTGCCCGCAAGATACGAAAGAAGCGCTATAGTCTGCAACGATTTACCCAAACCGAGGTCGTCCGCAAGTAAGCAGTTCAAATTCAACTCAGTGCAGGCAACTAGGAACTTCATCCCGTATATTTGGTACGGGCGTAAGGTCCCCTGCTGCGTGTCCAGCAAATATGGCTGCACAGAGGGCAGTTATTGCACTTTCTGTGAGATCTGCTCGCACATGTTGTTCGTTTTCTGTAAGTAGTACCCAATTTTCTGCTTGCGGATGTTCGTGTAGTAAGCAGATTTTTGAATGTCGTTCTGAATTTACTTTAATTATGAGCCCTGATTCGAGAGGAAAGTGTTCAGCTGAGGGATTTATCTCGAGAGCTTTGAGAACTTCGACTTCTTCGTTTTTGCTACGAACCAGGAGGCTTTGAGCTCGTTCAGGCGCTGAACGCACTGCTCAGCGAGCATTTTAGACAGTTGAAGTTTGTACTCGAGCTCGGCCAGGATGTACTCGCGTCTCTCGAATGTTTCGCGCATTATGTAGGCGTTGTACGAGTTGCACGCGTTGAAGGGGATGATTTGCTGCTCCTCTATCTTGTTGATTTGCGTTTTCTTGGATTTGCGCGTTCCTTTCTGCTTCGTCTCGTCTCTGTATGCCTCTTCTGACTCGGAATCTTGCACGGCTTTAGATTTTACCGGTTTCTCCTCATGGGTTTCCCTCTCCTCGAACATGGGAAGCTGAGAGAGCTTTATGAACTTGGACGAATTCGGAACAGCTTGAAACTAAAGAAGAACCTGCTGGATCTAAGCCGCGTTGTTGCCCAGGAAGGACAATGAATCTATCAACTTGTTGTTTGTACCCAATAAATACTACTTCATGGATACCGGGCTCACTCTAATTATTTTTGACAAATTAGATAGCTGCAAGTGGGATTGCTGCAAACACTAAATCTAATTTGCATGCGCAGCATTATATGAGGTGTGATAGTAATTGTTTAAATAGTTGGAAATAATTTCATATTGCCTAGTCTCTGCCACGTTATTTGGAATATAGTATAAACAACTAGATATTTTTTACTCGTCTATACACTCCACTTTCTGGCGCTTAGTGTTTTTGGGTGGCATATTATGGAGGAAGTGGAAATATATATTATAAATATAATTATATTATAAAATAATAATTTAATTTTCATTTCATTTTTATATATTTAACTTGTTACTAGATGATATTAATAGAACTTAATTCAAGAGTTCTGAACACAAAATATCTCTTGAAATGAACGCAATAACTAAATTTATACAAGTTATTTTGGTTATTCAGTCTAACATAATTTTTAAAATTGATATAAAATTGTATTTTATCATTTTACTATCTTTTTAATTAGATAGCACACTTTTAACACCTCATTGTTATATTTGAAATGACGACATGTGATAAGCAATGAATCGCTATTCAATTTAATAAGTTGATGATATATCTTAATTCAATTCGATCTCTGTGTATTTCAACTCCAACCACTTTGAGATAGTTGAAACAATACCATTGGTTGGAACTTGTTCAAGTACATTTAGAAAAAATCAACAAATATGGAAATAAGGATTTTCCAGAGCGGTGAACATGCTTATTTTGGCATTAATAATGAGAATTAATGTGTGATTTTCTGTATAACTTTGAAATATCGTATTAAACACATTTCCGCACATCAGTTAGACAAAAAAGCTTTAACCATATTGGACTTTGCAGCTTCAATTATAAACGCAAGTCTCTACTGTAAGTAACTATTGTGAGTAGGTCCTAATACAATATTACTTAGACTTGGACCTTCATAAGCTACTTCGACTACAATATTTGAAATTATGTTTTTTGAAAACTATTTCAAATCTTTGAACACGTGCCGAGTAATATCTGGATCTAATATATCTATTACATTAGAGGGATCAAGAATAAACTCTTCCACGAAACAAACTAGTTCATACAGCAGTGAACATTAACTTACTACGTATATACGTAACTGTAGATTAACAATAGACGACCGAGCGTCCCCATCCATACAAAAATTGTCTTGGATTTGAATTATATTAAAACTACATATATAATTATATTTTCACTAGTATTTTTTCCATCGGCTTTTTCCTTGTATTTTCACACTACTCAAGATACAGTAAATTTTTAGATATCTCTCTAAATAGAATGTTCTCTAGACTAATACTTACTGTATCAACTATACATGAATTGAAGAAATATAATTCAGTTTTGGCTACTGTATCTTTGTATTTTTCAACATATTTTTAACAACGAGTAATTTGTAGAATTTGTGTGGTGTTATTAATATTTGAATAATTTATTGTATGCTTTTTAGTTAATGATTAAATACTAATTGTTTATCTTTATCTTTCATATCTACTTGAATAAAACTCAAAATTAGGGTTCCATGTTACTACTATAACTCCACTAATACGCGATACCAAGAAGAATCAATATCATATCTATATTACTAAGTGAAGCCTATATAATATTACCAAAATTGAAGAAAATAATAATTACTATTTATGTACATCTATACACAGATTTTCTGTTTTTATAATGCATTGTAAATCATTGAGTACAATTAACCCAGAAGAACTAGACAATAATATTACTAGTCCAAGCTAGTATATTACAATTATTGAAGAATGATTCCACATCAAATTTATTGTTGAACTAAATTATAAAATATTCTAAATGTAAGTTTTCAAGTAGCTATATTAATATCCCTCGGTTATATTATCATATATAGTGCTAGTTATTATATCCCACTTTATAAGTTCGACTTTATAATCGAACTCAAATTTACCTGTAATAGTTAAGGATAGTTAATATTAATTATAATTACATCAGTACTGGATACTTAACGAATTAGTCAAGTTTACTTTTATGGGATTCTTGAGATTAATTTCGAGATCAATCTTATATTGTTATTATATATATATTAGTTGCAGTTCTAAGATTACAATAAACTACTTTTAGATACTTTTAGTATTACTATTATATCAAGACATGTCATCGAGTTGGTTTTGGATAGAATCTGGAGGTGGCTATTATATAATTATGACACACGTTTATAAATAAGACCGCGCCCTAAGATTGAGCTGAATCTAAGCTTCAACTTACTTTTCATATTTCATTATTATCAAAGTAGTGTGCAAAGAGTATGATGTAATATTTCGTTTTTAACTTAAGTAATTATAAAAATAGTAGATTATATAGAGGGTTGACAACTTGTGTTTTTTGGAGATAATAAATTTGTGTGTACAGATACCCCTGAATCGAACATAAATGATATCAAAGTTTTCTCTTTCACTCTTTGTAGTAAAATATTTTTAACGATTTTGTAAATATTATTTTGCAGGAGATTTTACGCAACTGTTAGTAGCGGCTTGGGCATTTAAAGTCATGAAAAAGGAGTGGCAGTGGAAATGATGGATATTCAATTCGCTTCATTTATGACTAATTTAGCAATAAAATGAAATATTAGTTAAGAAATGAATATTAATAATAGGGTACAGCTTAGGCGCTTCAATTCTGTAGAGTAATATATACCTGTATAAATAGTATTAAAACGGTTTTCATTTCTGCTCGGCCATTCAAAGTTAACAACCCTCTGATTATATATTAATCGAGATAGTGGAATTTATTGAGCTTGGCTGGCTTGGAAGCTGTTATTCGGTACGTTTTGTTAAGCATCCATGAGCATCATGAGGTTATTCAACTATGAATTTATAAATTTAAACAATTAAAAATAATTAAAATTAAGAAAAATTAATTTTTGTCTCACTAATCATTACAAACACTATACTGCTAAAACTAAGCTGCAATGGCACTGGAAAAATATAATTGAATATTTTGAAGTTTTTAATTGAGTTTGTTGACTTTTTCTATAAAAGTTTTCCTTTTTCTTTTGAAATTGACTTTGAGATCGTGATACTGCTAGTAGTTCTCTTCAACTTTATTGTTCTCCAGGTAGAAGCATTTCATGTTACGCGACATCATCAGCAACTCAGAAGTTGGCTCTTTTTAGTCCCCGAATATATGAGCGGCTTCAATTTTGTGTGAATTTTCATCGTCGATATAGTTGTCATGAAAATTTATCTATTTTATACTAAATTTTTATCTATTTATTTTACTGTATATCACGGATAAATCACAAACTTTATTATTTTTAACATTAAGAACCGTTAAGTCATCTATTTTATCTAAAGGTGATAAATCTACGATTTAATTATTTTACAATTCTAAAATATTGAGATTAACCATATTTTTAAGCGGAGAGATGTCAGTAATTGTGTTATTTCCGATATGGGAAGTTATGTCATCATTATTGGATATAATAAGTTCTTTTAAATTGACTGAAAGTCTGAGAGCCGAAATATCAGAAATACGATTATTACTAAGCCACAAGATTTCTAAATTTGTTAAATATCTTAGTGGTGACAGAATGCTAATTTAATTTTCATCTATATACAATTTTTGCAATTTGTGAAGAAAACTTAAAGGTTAAATATCTGGAATTAAATTTTTACTTAATTGAATTTCCACAAGATTTTTAAGATTTTTAAGTGGTCCAATGTCAGTTATATTGTTTTAGAAAGAATATAATGTTGTTAATTACGTCAAGTCTTTCAATAGTGATAATTCTGTGATTTCAAGTCTTCCTAAATCAATAATCTTTAACTATGTAAGTTTTCTTATTGGCGATATGTCCCAATATTTATTTTTGCTCAAAGTTAACTCAGTTAGATTTGCTAGTTAAGACACAAAACTAGCATCTTCGACTATATTATCTTCGATTCGTAAAACCTGCAACTTATTCATCTTTTCAACAACTTAAATATTAGATACTTGATTATTTTATAGTTTTAGCTCTTCTAAATCCGTCAATAGCTCTAAATCAGATATATCTTAAATTTGATTCGAATATAGATATAGCACTCTAATGCTTTTTATATATTTCAAAGCGTTTAAGCTGCTAATACGGTTGTCATTTAAATACAATTCAGTTAAATTGCAAAGATTTGCTATAGCATCGATTTGTGCAATCTAATTATTTGATAAATTTAGTTTATTCAACTTATGCAAACCAGAAATAGCATCAATTTGTGCAATCTAATTATTTGATAAATTTAGTTTATTCAACTTATGCAAACCAGAAATAGCATCAATACTCTATATTTTATTATCTTCACAATATAATTTCTCTAATCCCAACAAATTTAACAATGGCTGGATTTCACTTATTTGATTTTAACTAAGAACTAAACAAGTAAGTTTTTATAAATCTGCTAATGGCTGAATGCTTTAGATTTTGTTTTCTTTAATGTTAAGTTCATGTAGATTAACTAGTTTTGCTAGTGGAGTTATATCTGTTAACTGATTACCCCAAATTTAAAGCACTTTTAGATTGACAAGGAATGAAATGGCTGAAATATCGGAAAGTTAATTTCCACCAATATAGAGCTTGGTTAAACTGGTCATTATTTCCATATTGGTCAAGGAGCTAATTTAGTTGTTTCTCAAATTTAGGATCTTGATACTTGGCGTTAGATGCAGGTCATCTAGGGATTAAATATCGCAGCTTTCCAGTTTGAGATCTTCGATATTTGGAGGTAGTGTTTCTGTGTTAACATTTGGACAATTTTTAAGAACAAGTTTATTAACATCCAAGTTTTAAATATCTGTTAGAACATTCAAGTTTTCCTCGTTTGTTATAGTAATTATATTGTTTTATATTGAATTTGCGTATTTTCCGATAATATTATGACTGGAGACTTCTATTTCAGAGCTCATATTATAGACTTAGGTTTGAAGTGGTATTTCTTGTATTGATATTTATAATATTAATTTACATTTTTTATTGATTTCGTTGTCAATTAAAGTGTTTCCATGTTATTTGTAAGCATGGAGGAAACGGAATCACTTAAATTACATGACAGTATGTGCATTTTGGTACCCTTTTAAATGAAATTTTATTATATTTATAATACTCATATATAAATATGCGTTCTTACTAAAACGGAATCACATGTTACTTAATTGAACAACGGTTTATCTATAATTGTGGCCAGTGAGAATTAACTTTTGGTTTATTTTATGTTATTAATTTTGGAACGAAATAATGTAATGCTGTTGATGATTTCCACTTCGCAAATAATCATATATTATTCATTTTCAAATTTATGCATTTTCTCGTAAAGCAGTTAACAGCTATAGTCAAAAATAGGGGAGTACACTTATTTGCATTTGTTCTATCTATAACTCATTCAACTATTTGTTTACTTCTAAATAATAGTGAAATATCAATTTTAATGGAGATATCTGAAAAATCTGGAGGCATTAAGCTGATACCTGAAATAAAGTAAACAGTTTCACTAGAGTAATATGTTTAACAGAACATATAAAGGAAGCTTCTAGCAATACATGAATTGCACATTCTTAGTAATTCTCATAAGTGGAACCGAAGCTGTACCTAAAAGTTAAGATAAATTGGAACCACTAAATAACTTAGCAGGCCCGCTAGACTTAGCCACGGATGAAGAGTTCTTGAAGAGGATACAAAATGTAGCCTTGAAAAAATAACAGATCCAAGAAAATAAAATTAACTATGATAAACTAAAGTGATATTGAATACTATTTAGTGTTCGACCAATATCACTTCCGGATGATTTAAGCTTCAAGCTAAAAATACATGTTTAGAGAGAATGAAAGACAAGGCTTAGGAACTGAAGCAATTATAGATTATGAGCAGAATGACTAAGCTAGAAAATAATATGTTTCCGGAGATTCTCTAATGATGTTGTTGAAATGACCATTTTTGTAAAATTTATATAAAGCCAACAAATAATATTCACTTTTAAAAATCAATGGCGCTATTATATGTTCTCTTACTAATACCTCTTTTATTCTATATTTGGTTCCTGCTGTAACTTGTAACTTACACTTGGGTTGCTTGGAGAAATAGAAAATCAAAAGAGTAAAAGTTTGAGGTTAATCAATAACTTAAATGCGATGAGTTGCCAATTCGTAATCATTGCAGAGAAAATAGTTGGAGTAGCCCAACAGCTTCTCTTTTTTTAAATGGTCAAAGCTGTAGTAACGATAGTCCTCCGGATTACTAAAAGAATCACTGAATGATAGATATTAAACAATGAGCATTAGTGTATAATTTTATTTGGCTTTTGGCGACCAGTATTTTATTCATCATTTGTGATGAGGAAAAATATTATATCTCTTTAGCAAAAAGGCTTTTTATAAACAAATTTTTGTGCGAGCTAGAAGCTTTTTATGAGGGGGAAACTCGAGCTTATGAGTATTTATAACTGTGAATAAAACCGATATTTTATATTTACACTTCACTACTCTTAGGTTTAGATCATCACTTGCTCACAGTGAGCGAAATAATTAAAATTTAGACTACTCAATAATAACATTTTATTGGCAATATCTTCAAATGAATTTGACTATCTATTCGTTATATTAAAATTCTTTAAATTTGTCAACTAATGAACCACTGATATTTATCAATTCCAGAAATTCATGCTTCTTTAGTCTGAATTGAACCCAGTTCCCTTTTCTTCACGTAATAATTAATTGAATTTAATTGGGCTTTTCAATAACTAATACTGTTTTGACATAAAACACAACTGGGTAATAATTCAACACTTTCAGTAAACTTACTGAAAGAAGTCGCATGTCAACGATCTTGCATCACTTAGTTACCACTACTTAATAGAATTCAAAATCTTCAGATTAACTTCCTAAACCTTCCAGCTCCTTTGAAAGCTTAAAGAAACTTATCAAGTAATTGCTACTTTTAAAACTTAATTGAACTCAAAAATATTATAAATCTTCTTATTATTTAGTAACATTTTACCAGTTATTAATTCAGTATTATTTGTAAATTTTCAATTAATAACCATTTTTTAAGAAAATGGTTGCTTTGGGAATCAAAATTCTCTCAAAGTAATAGTAAACAAATTATAATACATATGCACTGCGGAAATAATTGACGGGAAAATATTCATCTTTTTTATATTCTATTTTCATTTTCATGACATTTTGAATTATTTAAATTAATCACCACACCAAAGCCACTAAATTATAGAAATGTTATAAAGTTGTATTTAACTTATCCAAAAGTTGTTGATAATAGCTCAACCATGGGCACAGGTCTTACAATTCATTATTTCTTCAAAAAATATTTATTAAATATAATACTGACGATTTTTTATTTTAAAATGCAAATATTAAGTGGCTTAATCAGTCCATTGAGATGTTGCAAATTTTCAGAATTATTTTAACGTGGTCTAGCCAAACATTAACGCTAGCTATAACTTAATATGTTTTCGAATCTAAGCGCAAAACTTTTCAAATGAACTTGAGAAAAATTTGCTTGAGATACGTTTTTAAACTTCATGCGCTGGATATATAACAAACGCTGAGAATGCGCTATTTCATGCTTAAATAATACTGTTTGTTCACCGATTCAATGAAATTTGTTGACTAGTTCAAATTAATTGAGTAATTGGAGCTAACTTTATTCGTAGCGTACGTAATATTTTCTCATAGGGACTAAGAAACTCGATTTCTGGTGAAATGATGAAAACTAAAAATTAATTCCCTCTTATTTTTCTATATTTGCTAGAAAAATGTAAAACTTAAAAACTTAATCAACGAAATGTTCTTAGAATCACTTTAATAACAAATCATTCAGCATAATTGCTCAAATTTTAGATCTAAAACCATAGTTTAACAGATTACTAAACATTAAATATATTTCTTCTCCAAAAAGTCAGATTAATTTTTACTATTTTTGTTGTAATTTACAGTGGAACATGCATGAAAAAGTAGAATAGAGCTGGAATAGCTTCAATTGTAGTCAGGATAGACAATAAATACATTAAAAAATTAAATTATAAGTATCGCTCTTGTTATTAATCAAATTATTATTTTACCTTTAATGATAAAAATTGAATTAGTATTTTTACTTACAAAATGTATCATATATTATGTTGTAGTAATGCATCCTGATCTAAAAAGGTTATTTTTGTTCTTAGTGGATTAATAAAATGCATTAAAATGCTTATTTAACTCAAAAATTGTAATTTCAAATCTAATTAATATTTATGTAAAAGAAATAAAATCTGATGTACCTAGAAATAGAGAAACAATATAGTAATTAATTGAAAGTTCATCGATTCTTTTACAGTTTAAAATTGTATTGCTAAAAAATAAAAAGTAAAAAAATTCTTCTGAATCAATCCTTGAGATATTTTAAACAAATAAGTTCAATGCATGGATATATACTTTGGCCATTCTATTTGAGAAAGTTACTGCAGTTTTTCAGCGAATGAGATAAAACTTATTTGAGTAAGTTTACTTCCTTTAACGACCTTAACAATATAAATTTAAGAACTAAAAGATTTACCAGACAGTTTAATGATGTTAAGAGAAAACTGTAAGAAAATATATTCCACTTCATTAATTTAAAATAAAATAATATGTGAAAACAATGGTATGAAAGGCTCAAATATCCAGAAAAGATTGTAAACTACAATTATAGTATTTATATAATACTAATAAGTTATATATATTACAACTCAGATTTTGTATTTATAATATTGACATTAAATAAAAACAACATTTATGAAACACATTCGATAACGATAAACATTAAAACTCTAAAATACCGTTACATTGAATGTACACAATAAATTAATGATATTAAATAAAATTTAATAAATAATTTAGAAACAAGAAATGTAAGAATTGTTTATGATGAAGAGCCGTGGTAAATAGATTGAGTGAGTTAAATTCTGATAAGTACGATTTTCAATCACTCTGATACAAAGACTAGTATGAGAAAATATTACGTACGCTATTAGTAAAGGTTAATAGTATTATTACATACGTTAAAAATGTAACCAAAAACACAGTCAAATATTTTTCGAGTTCAAATGAGGAAATACTCATATACTGTGAGAACAATAAAAATAGAACCAATCAAAGACTTAACTAAATGAGAAAGGCAAATAGTAACATAAAAGTAGTCGGAGTGAAAATGATAAAAGTATAAATATTTATTACTCATAGCTACTTGAGTTATATAAATGTATAATTTCAGTCTTGTAATTCTACTCCTTCTCATACATTGAAGATCCGCAGTGAATATTATAATACTATACTATGTCCATTTAATAGTGGTTTTTAAGAGTCTTGTTACATCATAGTTTTAATTCAAATATGATAACATACAGCACTTAAGTTCGCCAATAATTTGTATTATATAAAAATATATTTATTTAGGACCGAGAAAAAATATGGTCGATTTGGAGTGACATTAATAAATTTATTAAAAATATTTATTAGGGTATAATAATAACATTCACATTTTATTTCATACTTTATGTGTTTTCCTCCCACTTCAATCACCCTCTGATGATATTACGCACTTGATAAAATACAAATAGTTAATATTGTCTTGGTCCAAACTTTCTTAAATCTCGAGAATCTTAGCTACGAACATTTATTTTGTATTTAATTCTTGTATTAATAACTTTTTAAATGACCTCCAAATAAACTTCTTACATTAATAAACTTTGTCATAGTAGCTGAACTTCGAATAATAACTCGATCTAGAACACATTTATGAACTTTAAGGCACTTTGAGATAGTGAATACGTTCCTTCTCGAAAATGAATAAATTTGTTATCAAGAAACAGCTTCTTACAGCTCTTGGAAGATGTGTATTCTTAACTTATTCTAATAAGTTGTAACTTCCATGTATCCTTGTGCAAAAATCGACGAAGAGTGGTCTCCGTAAATGTGGTGTTCCAAATCAAGAATCGTCACTTCCAAAACTTGAGACTTACATCTATGTTCTTTATCCATATAAGCTTGACTCCTCTACGTTTACGCTTTACATTGCAGTCCAGATACTAACAATATTTGTTAAATCACTTCAGACTCTCAACATCGTGATCCACCATTAATTAAACGGGCTAAATTAGATTTAAGAAGTTTTCTTTAGTAGACTCGGACTGGAGTTTACAGTTGTTAGAACCAACCACCAACTTGAAACAATGTATTCCGAAAGTTTCAGTGCAAGTCTCCATACCAGCATTCTATTTTATATTTTAGCTCAGATGAAATAAAATTTGCTTTTACAATTATCCAAGTGTGTGAGAAATAATGTTTTGAGTTGAATAAGTTAACGCAGTCGAGCGTCCGCAAGGCTTGCAATTCAAGAAGTTCTTTTCATTATTTATCATCTTTGTCCAGCATCTATAACTACCTGGTTGCATTTAAATTTCAGACAGTTATTCTTCGTTGAAATTGTCCTGTATGATGCTCTTATTAAGTAATTCTCACTTCTCTTCTTCAGTCAAGTGAAGTAAAGCCAACCAATAGACGATAAGAATCAACAAAAGACGCTGTAGCGCGATAGAGACGATGATAAGCTGTAGCGCCACATTTGTGTTGACACGCTAGCTTTGGAGTGGAATGTATAACTAACAGCGGAATATATGTAAATATATAGAATCAATGACTAAATGTCTAAATTCACATGTATTTGTATACTTTTATATTATAGTTTAATCATATATTATTTCTAAATGTGAAGAATGTAATATGATGTATTATATAACTTATAAATAATATATTTATCATTCGGCTATACTTTTGGAGGATCTTTTCTAAGTCCTTGCTGTCATTGATTAGATTTCTATCGCACCATTACAAAAGCAAGTGTGTGGAGTGTTCATTTATTTTTTATTTCTCAAAAATATAATTATATACATCACACTTCAATACAAAACAATTAACTATCGACCAAATCTCATCGTGATAACATAATATCACGCTGAAAATGGTCAAAGTACGCTAGAATCGTGGACGATGGTTGACTTTAAAGTGAAGGCGGTTAAACTTTGGCATTGAAGCGGTAAAATAATTAAAAATATATTAAATATTTATAATTGTAGTTAATTGGTGAAATAAATTATATTCATTCCTTTTATGAATGGAATTAATCCCAGTATTAATTCAATATTTTTATCACTTTTACATTAGTTCAACAAAATGATTACTGACGCTGCCATCCCCCTACAGTTTAGAGTTCAACCCTGTAGAAATAACTGATTATGAACTCACTATTTAATGGACAGAGTATATTTATATTCCAATATTATTTTGTTCATGTACAGCTACTTTGTAAGTTACTAAAATTTAATATTTAGTTAGTGTTATAATCAAGAATAACATGAAGCTAAAACTAAGATATACAAATATAATTTATTATTAAGTTAATTATTATAGCTGGGAACAACTAGTTCAATGAAGTTGCTGCAGGTGATTGTAAATTTTGTATCTAATATTCGTATGCCTCCAAAGTATTTCATATATTAGAACTCAAATAATAACGCCATGTTAAAATATGCTTCAACTTCTACATTGAACTCAATAACTTTTGGGTAATTCCAAAGTTGCAAAATTTAGGGGTAGTTGTACATAAAAACCAAGTGTGAAAGTGTATATTGGTTGGAAACCGTAATATTCAACATGAAGATTATTTCATAGCATTCAAAATTAGTGGATTATTTGAAAGTATCTTCATTAGAGTATTATATTTGGTAATATTTTAGATTTTGATACGTTCAACTCATAATTTATTGATTGAAAGATTAGGGCGCTTGACAATAAGCACATTGAATAATTGTAGGTTACAAACTTTGACGATTTCTTCATTTAGTGAAGTAGCAACTGAATCCAAAAACCCACTTTTGGCAAGCTTTTATGATCGTAGAACGATTACTATAAAATTAAAATTAATATAACTTTTAGAGAAATCTCTAAGAACCTCACTTAAAGAGATATTTCATCAACAATAGTAGAGGTCTATATCCTCCAAAAATATAGTTAGAATTCCTAAATTCATTCTCCTTCTAAAATCGACTTTCTTCAAATAGTACCAGTCGATTCTTGGGTAAATAACTTGAAGCACTTTAATATTATTCTCTTTAATATTATTCTCGCTTTCTTTGCGATTCAACCAAATACTCATGCTGAATTAAAACAGCACAAGACTACAGTCGAAATAAGAAAATTCAAATTTAAGCACGTTTTCAATACAATAAGTAAGTTTTAACCTGATAAAACACGTCCAAATATGTTGTGTTAAAATGGAATTGAGAATAAAATCTGTAGAATTTTATCTGTAGAGTTATATGTCAAAAGTGTCAAACAAGATATTTTATGATAATTCTAGAACAAACCCTTACTATATATTTACATTATTTCATTAGAGGATTGTATTATGAATTTATAAAATTAATAATTACATATTTTAATGTATAAAATTAATATCATCTTCAATTTATGACTCATAAATGAAAGGGCGTGGAATCTTTTTCCACCAAGGCGTATATGGTAATAAAGATATTTAATTTTCCACTCAAATGGATAACATAGTTTGTAAGATGCTTCTAAAAGCAATATGAATTAAAATGAATTTGCTATTAACACTAAGGTGGTATTTTTGTATTGAATAATACAGCAAGTTGTTGTTTGAAGTTTTTAATTTCAGCATTTATGTTTTCACTCCAAGAAGTTTGCTTTTGGCTTTACTTTCTGAGGCTTACAGCATTTAGAGCTATTTCATTTTCTATTTTAATTAGTTTGACTACGTCTACTTCATATATATTGTTATAAATTATGGAAGTTACTCCGGTCCAAGTTATTAAAATAGTGAATATTATTACATTTTTCAATTTAATAATATGAGCTATTAATCATAATCAGCAACTTGGGGGTAACTTCGACTTCGATTTCATATTTAAAAAGAAATTAAATTGCATAATAAAAATATAACAAGTTACTGAAATCATAATTTGAGGTACATTTCTCAAAATACTTTAACTAGTATTTTGTACTTATTTAATATTGTAAATAGATGTTTGTGATGTATGGGATACTGCAGGTGCTAAGCAACTTTTGATATAACGTCCACATCAACAATATTGTACATCTAATTTAGAACTAAATACAAAACATAGAGCATAGCTACATATATTTATAATTATAACGTAGCATAAATTACATATATGCAATATATTGTTTCTTCAAAGATATTCAATTTGCAGTGTATTTCTAAATTCAGTATATCACATGAAATGTATCAAATATATTTTGTGAATATTGTAATTACTCTTTAATATGATAACAATTATAACGGCAACTATGAACACAAATGATAAATATAAGTTTCCATAATAATATTTCAATAAGTGGTATAATTTGTTTCTGTTTTACTGATAGAAACTATGAACTATAATTCAACATACTATTAGTTATAAAAATACATTATGTTGTTAGGGGATGAAACTTAATTGTATTTAGTTAACTATCAAATACATATAAAATTTGGATTATATTGTAATATAGACTAAGTTCAATTTAAATAAATCTTAATATAGTAGATATTAACCGCAAAGTTAAATGGTTTAAATTTATTTATATTTTATTCAAACTATTTGCTACACAAAATACAAAACTAGATTTAAGTAAGCCATTAATCACTATAAGCACTAAATTAATATATCATAGCTTTAACATCTACTGCTATCTAAATATTTAATAATACTCTTTGGAATATTTCCCACCTCATAATTATATATTCCCTATTTGAGTATATTATTATTTAACGCTATCATTTAGGCCTCTAGTATTATTTATCTTGACATTTGTGAAATATTAGATTTATAAGTGAAGGAATAAATATACGTTGGCCTAGCCTATGTTATAGTATTTAAAAGAATAAAGTAGATCATACTTGTAATAGTGGAGCTAACTTAACTTATTCAACTTATAGTTCAATTTACAGTTTCGTAAAATTTTAATTCTCCCAATTCTTGTTTTGAATATTGGTGATATAACTTATTTCTTCAAGTCCAACTACAGCTATATTTGGAGTACCTGCATAGTGAAATGCAACATTTGAAGTTACCCCCAAATTGAGTCCAGCTAACTATTTTGACGAAAACTGGCATACTTGTTCAAATTGCGTCAGCCATTATTTCACATCAGGCCTATCGACAATATATTTTATTGTTACTCAAAATTGAATCTTATGGGTAGTATTTCGATGTGAATTTTTGTATTTACGCTAATATCAATTTAGAATACCTGAAATTAAAGTAGTAGATAATTTGGCGTAAATTGGGAGTGGTAAAAAATCCTAACACAAAAAATCTTTTTTATATATGAATATCAGTTTCATAATACCTGACACTGAAGTTCAGCGATAGATTTTGAAAAGAATGATATATTTTGTTATATTTGATGAGGATACTCGCTTCCCAACTTTTAAATCAAATCCAGATTCCTTCAAATCCACATTTTTTAAGTTGTTATATTGAAAATTGTTCTATATTATACTTTAACTTAAAAATTAAGCACAAATAATCGTTACTATTAATATAAGATAAATATTCTCTGTTCTGTCCAGTGTATATTGTTATTAGATAATACAAAATAGAAATATAAATCAAAACGTCTTCATTACAAAATAAGACAATAATGATTATCGTAATCTTATTTTAATATGAAGATTATCGTATTTACATTAATTACACTTTACAGTGGTTAAATGTAAACTAATTATAATATAATTAATGATATATAATAAATATTTTTTCTAGCATAGCTGAAGCTTAAATAACATCTTCACCTTGACAAGTTCACTTTCCACTTCAATGATCTTCTTAAATCCGTTCAAAGGGTAATCGATTGTATCTTCTAGAAGAGACTCCCTCGGTCTATCAATAATTATAAGTGTACACCGGGTCAACTTAACTTTAGCACCACTTTCCAAGACTAAATTACAATCTACATATGAATTCTTATTAAATTAAAATATTCGATTCCAAGATACCAACAGTATTAGAGCCGGCTGATTCCATCCAATTTCAAGTGTTAATCTATCAACAAATACAGAGCTCCTCTCAGCCACCTTGAATCTGGCTGTAGCTTAAATACTAACAACCAGTTGAATATGCTAGGTTAAATTCAAGTCAAGCACAATACCAATACCATCCTCTTAAATATAGTTAATTACATTTATACAACCTAGCACAATAACCACATTTATTTGAGCACCTGATAATACTCCAGGCCTAAATCACAAAAATCGATTTTCAGTTTCGACCAAGATAAACTTTTCATTACTATGAAGATCTAGTCAGCTCTGGTTCTACGAGGTTCTAACTTAGTCTTAATAAATTAATTTCTGTGATTATCAAGAAATAAGAGGTCTTCGTGGTTCAGTTAAAGCAGCTTAAGTTGCTATTAAAATTATTTTAGTAATATAGGTGGTGCCAATAATTTGTAGACGTCTCTTTTCCAAGCTGTATTAATATTATAGTTGGGTTAAATCAGAAATGCTCTTGGAAGTTGGATCTACCTACCACTTTTTCAAAGTTATTCTTCGTTTTTCGTTGTAATTCCAACATGTCGATTTTAATTCTTCTCATATGGCTTCTAAATTCAAAAATTGAGGTAGTCTCAGCATTTGAGTTATATCAACATGGTTTCGTTGGTTTAAGTATCTTCAATTGTACTTATAGACGTGAATTTCAATTTACGGCAGTTTAAGCTCTGGAATAGATGGATACATTCACAAAGTGGCTAATGAGCTTTAGTAACTAGTAGTAATCATTCCTTTGACCGCGACTTCTGTACCTTAAACTTTAACGCTTTTATTTTGATTCCAATTTCCCATATTTTGGCAATTTTGGAGCGGAATTAATGAAATTTTTTAAATATGTTATTTATTTAAAATAGAAGATATATAGTAATTTTTAATATATGTTGTAAAATGACCGCTTTAATATTTACACATGCCTTGAGTTTAGAAAGAATTCATTACGTCACAATAATACATTCATGCATAATTATAGCCATGTCCCGTCATTAGCTATTTTATTAAAATTCATTCAAATGGCATACTAATAAAACCCAGTATATATATAATAATAAATTTTTATAGTAAACTAGAATTCTATAAACTTTATCAATTTAAATTTAATTAAAAATCCAAGTAGGGTCATACAGGGAAAACAACTCATCTCAATTTTACTTAATTACAAATATACATCAATTTGCACCAAACTCATAACTTTTATATTTTTGAATAAAGTTTGTGATGTGGTATCGGTAACAAAAAAACAAAAAAATCAAAAATAGGTTGTTACATTATTATTTAAGATAATAGTAATCTACTACATTCTTATCTTTGGTTATAGTGATAATATTACACCTTATTACTGAATTATTGAATATTTTCAAATTATTATTAGACAATATTTTATAAAATTGTTAACGTTATTATCATGGTTATATAATGAGAGCTATACCATTTTAATATTTTTTATTTCCTCCACTTCATTGTCAAATTTATACTAATAATATCAGTATTATCACCGAAAAATCCAGCGCCAAATATTTGTGGCATAATGATATATTATTGTACTTAGCACTAATGAATAAATATATTAAAAGGGTTTGTCAAACGCGATTCTAGATTTGAAATTAAAATATGTTAATTTAATCATTTTTGTAAAACTTCTCCAATCTTTGTTTAATATAACTAAAGAATTATTTATATCTAAATAATTAATATTGATCTTCTATAAATTTTCAAGTTCAATCAAAATTGTTCATTAAAGCCTAAATTTATCTCAATAAATAATAGTATTTGAGCTGAATTAAATTATTTCATTACTAACTAACTATATTATGATAGATTAATGATTAAATATATTTTATAAGAATCCATTTCAAAATTTAGAAATTGAAGAAATATTAAATTGTAAAAGAATAGCAAATAATATAACCTAGGTATTTTACTAAATTGAGTGTTGTTAATAAATAAATAATGTACTATTTTTCCCTCCGTCGTTTATATTCTGATTAGTAAAATTCATTTTTGTTATATTATCGATATTTTGAAATATGATGAAAAAGAACCATAAAATATAGTACCAAGGGTAATAAATTAATAGATGTTAATACGGTTATCGAATATATTCCTCGAGTAACATAAGCCCCGCCTCTGTACGTACAGCTTTCATTTGAGATAACAATTAATTTTATATATTATTTAATCGAATAAGGAGTTATATCAATTTTAACTGATATATGTTGTTGCTGATTATATATAGTATTAAATATAAAAAATTCACTTCAAAACACTGAGTGTCATGTATTATTCAGTTTCCCTCAAATTCAAGTATTTCACCTACAGAGCACATTTCATTAAGCTATACAGAGTGAATGAAATCCTAGCAGAATTTTATGAAAATTGTAAAAACTCAGATTATGTTGTTCAACTTGAATATTGTACAATAAGATGCATAAGGCAATATAGTTCCAATGCTGGAAAATAAGTAACATGGATGAAAAATTGATCTTTCTACAAGCGCTTGTCTGAACAAAAAGAAGTTGTCTCAGTCCGTAATTCCACGTTTATGAAGAAGTTGTATCTAAGTTTATTTAAAGTAGCAACCTCGAAGCTATGGAACAACATTAATATATTCTGTCAGGTTTTTGAGTTTCTCGTATTTACAGATTGAAGCTGTATTTACTATTCGTGTGAAAGATTATTTTCATAGCCAATATTATATTTATTCATTATCCTTCTTTGTATGTTCTTTCACATTAGTATTAATTTTCGATTATGATATTCCTAAAATATTCATACACGTTCAGCGACATTCATTCCATTAATTTATTACTAATTAAACATATATTATTTTGCATTTGTTGATGGCATCACTTAAAAGGAGACAACATTGGAATATCAATTCTTTTGAAATATTTGTGTAGTGGAGCAATATTTTTCAAACAGTATATTTATATAACATAGAATAAAAATATGATATTAAATTTAATATTAATATGTTTGAACTTTAGAAGTACAAAATTATAGTTTTTAATGCTAGGTAAAAATATGAAGGATCCTAACTTTGTTCAGCCATAATTAATTGTATTTAGAATAGGTAGTATTTAGAGAAGCGTTACAATAAAAATTATTCAGCTATTCAACAAACAACTTTTATCAGTTTTTGCAATATTTTAGAAGCCGTAGAAATATTATAAATAATTTTAAGTGCTAAAATTAACGGTTCATAAAACTAAGCAAAAAGATGAATATTTTCTGGATCAGCGGAAAAATCCATCTGATGGGGGATGATGATACTCGTGAAAATATATTTCGTTAATATTCAAAAACACTAAAATTACTAAATATCTCGAGGTCTATAGTAGTAAATCTTAATATAATGTGGCATTGCCAAACATTAATAACCAATTAAATATAGACGCTATAGATATACTTCAGTTGTAGTTGAACTGCAACAAATGCCTAAAAAACAATATTTTGAAATAGTGTGAAACTAAAAAATCTAGTACTTCATTATAGCGATCTAGAATGTAAATACACAACTTCACTTAAATGCCACCTCCCGAATCCAAAAAAGACCAAAAAAAGCAATATAATCCTATCCAAAAACAAAAGTTCAAAATATATTAAAGTAATATTAAAAATACAATAAAATAAAGTAAAATAGTTACTTGATATTAAAAAAGATCTTAAATCACACATAGTAAATACATTATTATTCTCAAGCAAACTATTATAACTATTACAATTATTGGAATTTAATAATTATTCAACTATAGATTGATTTTATAGGTCGATCATCTCACATCATTGTCCTTGGTCCCAGTCAGTTGTGTAAGCGTTTGGATCGTACGCCTCTGCGTATCCTTGGTCGTACTGGTAGTCTTCGGCTGGGTGGTCGTATTGTGGCGCTGGTGCGTCGTATTGGTATTCTTGTTTGTACGCCTCTGGGTCGTATGCCATGTTTTCGTCGTAGTTAATTGTGGTTGAGAGTTATTTGACTTGTTGTTGCACAATGGTGCTCTCTGCTGGTAACTGGTGCAGTTGTACTACTTGCGGTGCTTCTTCGTAGTAGATTTGCTCTTCGTAGTAGCCCGTTTGTTCTGGGAGTGGAACGACATTGACTTCTTTCTTCTCTTCCTCTTTTACCGTTTTCTGCTCAGTTTCTCCTTCCGGAACTGATTCGTCGTCGTCGAAAAATGCTTCTCCGATATCGTTTTTGATCTTTTTCGTTTCAGTTTCTTCCTCTAATTTGAGGATTTCCTGTATTTTCGCAGATTCTTTCTTGAAGCGCTCCTTTTCGAGCTTCTGCTCCTTGTACCAGGCGAGTTCAACTGGGTCGGATGGTTCGTGCGACTCCTCTTTTACTTCTTCCTCCTCAGGCTTTGGTTCTTCCTTGTTTTCTTCTTGTGGGATGTCTTGGATGTCCTTGAGCTCAACGTCCTCTTTTTCCTGGTTGTTGTCCTGGGACTCCTCGTTCTCGTTGATCACGAGCTCGACCTCTTCGCTTTGGACCAGGGTCTTCAGGTAGTCGAAGGCTGGCTCGACTTCCTCTATTTCTTCTATTTCTGGTTCAGGAATGGCAACCGGTTATTAACCGCTGGTGATCTTGACAGCTTCTTCACGTGGTCTGGTTTCAAAGCCATACTCGACTCTGTACTTACCTCTCCAGGGCCTGGTTCTGAACTTGATCTCGTCCTGGCGTTTCTTGATCAGCTGTTGCTTCTCCTCGAGGATGGCCTTTTCGATGAGGGCTTCCTTCATGTCTTCCATGTGGTCAAGGCAGTTTTTGAATATCTTGAGCTTCAAGAGCTTCTTAATCTCCATGCGCTGGGAAGAGGAGAATATCAACGTGTTCTTCAAGAAGTCCATCAGCTTAGCTTGTTGGGCATCTGAATAGCCAAGCTGGCCTATTATCAAATCTCTCATCAGAGCTCCAGACTAGAATATTTACGACTCGTACACTTTCTACTGAGTGTCCACGTTTTGGAATGGCTGGATAATAGCGTTGTGCAAGATGAAATTAGCAAGTTGGACGTTACGAGATTCCATGTAGTTCAAAAGTAAGTCATTGGCTTGGGCAGCCGTTGGCATTTACTTCAAGTCAAAGCTTAAAGAAGCACACAATCTCACAATTGAGATGAGAGCAACTAAATGTGGCTGTGGAATGTTGAACTCGTTATCCATTGGATTGGTTTTAATACCCTGCTTTTTAAGCTCCTTCACATTAGCATCAATCAGCTCCTTAGAAGTGGTTATTTGATTCTTTAATTAGTCAAACAGTGGAAGGACTAATTCTCTTGCAGTATCCAGTGAACCTGTTCCTAATAAGTTGTAAATTTTCAACAAAATAAGCAAATACAACGAGAACAAGCTGATACCCCAAATACAAGATTTGGGACCAGTGCAGCGTAAAATTACTTCTGGGGCAATGAACGGAGCATTTAATTCAATAAGATTGTCTACAAGTAAAACAGAGTCTTACAAGTGTTGCAATGGAACTGTGTAAATCTGGAATGTTTTGGCATCAACAAGAATGTTTGAAAGAGAGAAGTTAAGAGGCTTCTTCTCATCAACGTTTTTAATGGACTGCAAATAGTTATGAACAATTAAGCTCATAACATGAGTAGCTGGGGCTTTAAGGAATGGGTCCATTATCTTTTACATTTCAGCTATTTGCTTGTCACTATAGAAAATGAAATTGAAGACACGCTGCATTAAAAACTTGAGAACAGATAACAATGGAAGAGTGTTGGATGGATATTCAAACACAATGAAATATTCGTAGCCAACTTCAGCTGGAAGTTAAATAGTTTCGACAACATTTAAGAATTTGTGGATGAAATTATCATTCTTCAAATTCTTGATGATTTCAAACGATTCATTGGGTTGTTGAGATTTTAACTTCATTACAAGCTTTCTTTCGTTTTTAATTATTTCGTAGCATTCATACAAATGGCCAAAGAATAACTTATCGCCTGGCTTACCAGTTCTAAAGTCTGGAGCTTAGTCGCCAAGTTGATCAACTTCTCCACAAACTTTGAATATTCTTTGACCAGCTATGAGATAATGATATTCATCAGATTTAAGACTGAATTTATCAATTTTTTCTATGAACTTCTGTCTGAATTGTTAGTGTACTGAAGCACTGAATTAGTTTAATTGAGCTCCATAAACATCTTTAAGACCAGAAAATCTGGCATAGAGGCTTTAAATTTTCTCAACTAACTGTTCGTGTAAACTCAAAAACACTCCTCTATTCTTTATCCAGTATTCCACTTCAGACTCATTCATCATGTATTTGTGGATGGTTCCTTGTTTAAGAGGCTTGCATCTTCCAAGTTTTAAGATTTATTCATCCAATTATTTTAAGAATGAAGTGTAGATTTCAATTTTCAAAGCGTCAACAACGTTTTGAAGTGATTTCTTTTTCAACTCTTGCAATTGATCTACATTGGCAGATAGATATTTCTCGCTTATTTCTTTCAGAGAATTGAGTTGTGGCTCAATGTTATAGGATATTTCTTCAATTTCGCGAACACCTTTCCAATAGCGTTTACGCATATTTCTAATAAGACCGTCAAGGAATGGTACTTTGGAATGGGCATATTCGCACAAATTTAAGCGTTTACAATCTTCGTGTGGATCATCAGTAATTTTAGAAACTACTGCATACAAGAAGTTCTGCATATCATTAACTTATGATTGGGAAATCTTAAAGATGGGTGTCCAAAAGTCTCTGAACTCCATGGTCTTTTAGTATTTCTTTTCTTCATCAGTGAGATCTGGTTGTTTGGTAACACCTTCAACAGCTTGAATAGTTTTCTCCATTTCTAAGTAACCTAAATCTCCCTTTTAGTTGGCAATGGAAGCTAAGTAAGCTTGGATGACTTTGAAGACGTCTACGGCTATATCAGCATATTGAGTATTTAACAACTCAATTTGTTTGTTCATAGCGGTTTAAGCTTAAATGACTTGATTTTCCTCTTGCAATTATTCAGAAGTTAATGATTGGAAGTATCTCTTGGTATTTAAGAAGCTTGTGAATGTTCTCTTAGAGAAACCAAGGTTTTGGGTGAGGTAATCGTCTTGGTCTGTAAGTTGGTTCAGGTTGGATGCAACAAGTGCGTGTTGTGCAGTTGCAACGAACGGGAGTGAATATCCGCTGAGTGTTGATATGCATGTGATGGTGTTAGACAGCAGTTCTTGGAATCCTTGTACTTTGGTGGTGAATGGGAATTGTTGAATGAGTTGGTTTACTTTGAGTCTGTCTTCGGTGCTGACTTTGTTTTCTTGCTGTGGTGCTTCGAGTATTTGTGCTTTGGAGATGGTGAATAGTTTATTTCCGTCTTTGGATGCTACTTGTTCGACTTTGTTTTCAGCTCCGACAACGAATTTGCTCAGGTTGCTCTGCATGAGTTCGTTTCTGCAAACTTTGAACGCGAATATTCTTCCGTAGTGGTCCCCGACTATATATCCCAATAGTGTGTGCACGATGGCCGTGCAGTTGAATCTGGTTGAGTAAACTGGGTACGATAACAGCATCTCGTCCAATAAATACTAATTACTGTTCTTTATGTTCAGTTCGAAGAACTGTAATAAGTGGTCTGTGTTGAGAACTACCAGTTGGTGGAACGAGGGGTGGTAAACCAATATTTTTGGAGTTCCGGAAATCTCGAGGGAGCAGATGAACTTGAAATCCGACTCGGCCGCGTAAACGTGAATTGCGTTTTGGAAGCCCACGAAAACGCAAATGCGGTTCAAGAACGCGCCGCAGGTGACCGCGTAGGCCTCCTCCTTCTGAATGGGGAGGATTGAGTCGAGGATGTGCTTGTACTCCTGGAAGGCGACCGTGTGCGAGTCGTCGCGGATCCCGCACTTCGACTTGGAGTCGATTAAGGACTGCTGGATCTAGTCTACACGCCACTTGAAGGCCTGGCCGTTGATCACGTACACGGCCGTGATGAAGTCGGCCTCGGCCACGAATGAGAGCTGGTGGTTGCTAATTGGCACCGGGCACTTGTACAACTGCGTGTTGTTGATCAAACGACCGTCCTTCGTGTTAAAGTAACCAAAGTACACACGAGGCGTATTCTCCAAACGAACCGCACCCAAGAACATAATACAGTCGTTTCTGTGAATTATCTGCGCGGCCTCGAGAGACTGCGTTTCCGGAATTTAAATCTATACGGTTTTTGGTTTCGTTCGCGCTTCGAGAGAATCGTAAGTATGGATCTGTTTCGACGTTATCAGAAGGTTTTACTTCTCAGTAAGCATCATAGTCGTCACAACTCTGTCGCTAGAGTAGAAAACATTCGGTTTTCCTGACATATAAGATGAGAGGTGGAAATATTATTCATAAATATGTAAATTAATATATAATAATCCCCTTTTCATTTCGTGTGATAGGATTGAAGGGACAGTTATGAAGCAGGAAACTAATGTAATTAAAAGATTGTTGTTAAAATAATAACATTATAGCTTCTTAATATACAAATACTCTCAATCACTGAACACATCATCTTCTTTTTTCGTTTTTGACTTTTTACTCTTGGGTGCAAGTGTTTTTGTCTATTACATATCCGCTATAGGTGGTTTGTCAGAGTCTCTTCTTCGACTAGATGTTTTAGGTTCTTCAAACAAATCATTCATTACTTTTTTCTTTGGAATCTCGTTTCCAAATATATCTTAATTTGCTGATTTATTAACTTATTTAAATGCTGATGATTTTTTAGAACTAGTTGATCTATGACTTTCTGTACTTTCGTTGTTTACTCTACCAACAGATTATTTCCTTTATGGGGTAATATTTTGTTTATTATTTAGTTCTTTTGACATATTCGATATATTTCTAGGCGGTGAATCAGACAGCTCAATTTCATTTAAATCATTCTTTTTGGGAGCTTTTAGTTCTATTTCAGATTCATTTTACTTCCTACTTTTTGATTTCTTGGGATTCACTGACGTTTATGATTTTTCAATATCTGCGAGTTGTAATTCATCATCATCGTGATGTTTGGCTTTCTTTTTGGTTCTAGGTGAAGATTATGAATCTCTAGTTTCCTCGTCTGGTTCTTCATGTTTGGTTTTCTTCTTTTTAATAGTTGTTTGAGAGTGTTCCATATCTGCTAGTTGAATATCTTCATCCTCATGGTGTTTTGATTTGTTCTTTCTTCTTGGTGAAGATGATTCGTCTTCCATTTGTGAGCTTTCGTGCTCCTTTTTGTTCTTCTTTTTCTTAATTGTGGTTTGTGAGTGCTCCATGTCAGCTAATTGTACTTCCTCACTATCATTATTCACATTTTCAACTCTAGATTTCTTCCTCTTTTTAATGTTTGTTTCAGATTTTTCAATGTCTGCTAGTTAAATCTCTTCTAAGCTCTCATTTTTCCTTTTCTTTTTCTTTTTGTCTGGGATTTCAGTTTGGAATTGTTCAATATCTTAAAGTTCTGGGTCAATTACAAATTCTTCTTCAATTTATTTGAACGCCGAAAGTGAAGGAAGATTGCTTTACTGCTCAGGTTTTTATTCTTTAACGATTTACTTTTAAACAGGAATAATAACGTCCGTTTTGAAGAACTCTGGCTCATCCGAAAGTGGAATAGTAATTGGTGCATATCCTTCCGCTCCTTTGTTCTGTAAAAGTTATTTGTGGGTGTTAAGATTTGTGGTGAAATTTTCAGCGAATGTAGCGGCTTTACCAGAATTTTTGAAGTCAATTTCCTGATTTATATTTTTCTGAATGAGGAACCAAATAAGTTGTGGAAGATTCACGTTTTCTCCCTCCAATTCGCAGTTGAGTAGAATTCTGCACTTATTCTGCTCGAAATGGAATTTGCCTTGTAGTCTTGGAAATTTTACTTCGGTTAAGATTTGTGTGTAGATTTGCTCGGTGAAAAGCATTTAAAACTGTTATGGTGTAGTTTAGTCGTTAAAATCTGGAAACAGCGGGTATCCAAGTAACTATGAGAAGTCGCACGCGTTTGAGAGCAAATTAACGAGTATTTACCTGTAATTAACTAGCTATTATAGAAAGTTCGAGTCTTGTGAGAATGAGAATTATTCTAGCTGTTGCGTGAGTTGAATGTGAAGTTGTTAGTAATCAGTCAGCCGTTGCAATTTCACCTTGTATTTAAACTTCTGCTCGAATATTTTTAATTCCGGCACTGCTCCCTTTACGCCCAGTTGCACGATCAAATTTTGTATTTACTAGTCAATATCCAGTTACTATTCTTTTCCAGTGTGCCTCAATATGTTGAATGTTTAATTTAACTAGCTTTAGTCGAATTTTGACTACTTTAAATTATTATTTTACTAAGATTCCCTCCACTACCGTTTTTACCTGAACGTTTGTTTTTAATAGCTCCCTTCGAGGGGAGGGACAACGTAGAAGTTTTGTTCGTATCGTTTTGCCATTAGTTTTTGGCTCTCGAATATTTTCTGGTCCAGGATCTCCTTCTGCCTCAGTGCGATTACTTCGTGGGTTGAGACAAGGGGGTCGGTGTAGTTGATTCTGAGCCAGAACTGGGCGAAGTCCTCAATACCTGAGTTAAAAATGAACTGGAATGTGAGGTCGTCTCGTTGTTGCGTTATTTATGGGAACAGAATCGAAATTTGCTCGATGGATTTGGACTGCAGAATTGTCTGCTGAAAAACGAGCGCAATGTCCAGTGGTTTAAATATTTACTCGGATAGAATGAAATTTAAAAATGAGCTAGCCTGCACCTCGAGGTCGAACTCGCACGGATAGGTTAAAATTTAGCGTATACTCTTCAATATGTGAACAAGCGCAAATGTGGAGTGACGGAGGAGGTGCAACTTCTCGACCAAATTCGCCTTTTGAACCGCACCCGTCTTAATAAACTGCTTTATGAAGTTAACCGACTGCTCACGTATGCTGAATTGCTGCTTGGCTTAAGTTTACAGTTCAATTACTTGCTATAGCTTCTTCAAATAGCGGTTCACGAGGGAAGCGTCCATTCCGCACAGTAGCGTTGCTGCGTTTATCTCATCTTTTGATAATTGCAGTTTATTCTGCAAATGGAGAAGATTAGAAGAATCTGCCATTTAGTGAGGCGGAAAATAAATGTAAAAGATTGAATAAAGTAGTAAATTGTAATATATCAGTGTAATATTTCACAAAATACATAACTAAGTGTACATAACTAGGTGTAAATGCACGGCATAGCTGAAGACATGTAACATATTGTATATACTATTATAAACGAAAGTTAAGTGAGTAGGATATATATATATATATATATATATATATATATTATCAATATTATAACAAAAAGTTATCAAATTGTAGTTACAAAACTTTACCATTATATAACTGTATTATATAGGTAAGTAGGCAATAATCTATATTCAAATTATGTAAATATACTAGTTAGCGTAAATAAATTGAAGAAGAATTTGTAATCGACCCAGAACTTTAAGACATCGAACAATTCTAAACTGAAATCCCAGACAAAAAGAAAAAGAAGAGGAAAAATGAGAGCTTAGAAGAGATCTAACTAGCAGACATTGAAAAATCTGAAACAAACGTTAAAAAGAGGAAGAAATCTAGAGTTGAAAATGTGAATAATGATAGTGAGGAAGTACAATTAGCTGACATGGAGCACTCACAAACCACAATTAAGAAAAAGAAGAACAAAAAGGAGCACGAAAGCTCACAAATGGAAGACGAATTATCTTCACCCCGGAGAAAGAACAAATCAAAACACCATGAGGATGAAGATATTCAACTAGCAGATATGGAACACTCTCAAACAACTATTAAAAAGAAGAAAACCAAACATGAAGAACCAGACGAGGAAACTAGAGATTCATAATCTTCACCAAGAACCAAAAAGAAAGCCAAACGTCACGATGACGATGAATTACAACTCGCAGATATTGAAAAATCATAAACGTCAGTGAATCCCAAGAAATCAAAAAGTAGGAAGTAAAATGAATCTGGAATAGAACTAAAAGCTCCCAAAAAGAATGATTTAGATGAAATTGAGCTGTCTGATTCACCGCCTAGAAATATATCGAACATGTCAAAAGAACTAAATAATAAACAAAATATTACCCCATAAAGGAAATAATCTGTTGGTAGAGTAAACAACGAAAGTACAGAAAGTCATAGATCAACTAGTTCTAAAATACATGAAGAACCAAGCTTACATGATTACAAATATGATTAGTTTCTAATCTGTTCTAAAGTTGATCACTAATGCATGAAGGCACCATCGCAACGAAGTAAGGTTAGAGAGACTGTCAAGCCACCAGAAGAAGGGTACCGCGAGCGCCGTCAGGCCTCGAGGGTGCGGGAGCAAGGCAAGAAGCCCAAGCCCAAGGCAATGCTGGATCGAAAAAGTTAAAATCTAAAGTTGCTTAATTAATTTAATTCTGCTAACTCAATTAAAAATTGCTAGCAATACAATATAGATAATTTATAATTGTTATCACTTTGAGTTTTATCTGTTCTATTTTTTAAACTCTTTAATTTTAGTAACGGAATCAAAAATGTGCTATATATTATTAATTTTTGTGTGTGGATAACTATTTTAATGAGTAAAATAGATTTAAAGATTTGTGCTTAACTCCATTAAAACTCTTTCATAATCAGAATCATCATTTAAATTTTTCAGATCTGTGTTGTTTTTCTATTAAATTTTTTATATTTCAAGGTGAACTGAGTCAATTAATTTTATCATATTCTACTCTAAAGTATTGATAGCTTGCTATATTTTGATTTCATTCTTATTTAAACCAACTTTTTCTTTTTAATTAACACTTTCATTCTTTATCCTTTATATCTTTTATAGTTCTTTCTATTTTACTTGTAAGTCTCCATTTAACTATTTTAATGTGGATACAGTGTTTAATTCTTCCATTTTATCTTTTTAAGTTGCTTCGAATTCTTTTTTAGCTTAATTTCTATTAGGATAAGATAAATCTAAATGCTTAGAAACAAGCATTAAACCATAATATAATTCAGAACTTTTAAATGTGTAGATAATTTATTGGTCATTAGTTTTCGTAACGAATTTAAATGAATTTTAATCTTTACACATTTTGACAGTCTACCATTGAATTTATAGTTACTTATCAAAACAGTGTTCCCCATTCTATTAAATAAGTCTTATGAACTATTCATTGTGTTCTACATTAATCTTTATAAATATTTAATTCTAAACTGACACTTCATTTATGGTAATATCGCTTTTTTCAATTTCAAATAAATAATTATTGTAACCATTAAGCATTATGTTGTTTAAATCTGCTTCATATTTTTGCAGTACGGTTCATATCTTTTGTGATCTACGAAAATTATATTATTTTTGAAGTATCTAGTGTGGTGGGTATTTACATATACTCTTTATACAACATAGTGGTAAATAAAGTTTATTTAGTTTCAATCTCACTAACAAATTCTAACTCAATATTTTCGTTGTTTTTGGATTGGTTTTAAAGTTAAATTTATTTAAGAGATGTTTATAAAATTTAGTATTTGGTAACATCTTCTGGGTTTTTATCTAAATATTCATACGTTATTTATTTTTACTCTAGATTTAGCTTTAATACAATCTTAATTCCATATTTATCTTTATATTCTTTAAGTTAATAAGCTGATAAAATATTTAAGGCATTTTTTCTATCTAATTATAGTATAGAATCAATTATTTCATTATACTGATTGCACATTAAATTATTACAGTTCTCTAAAGTGATCCCTCGAATCATTTCACAAAATTATTCTTTTTTCTTTTTATTAACTTCAACGTACTAATCATATAATATTTAATTATTATCAGTTAGATGAACTTCTAATTAGTTATTGTTAGTCGAACTACCCATAAACCGTAGAGAATTAGGTTAATATACAAGTTGGTGTTTTTTGTTGTCCATTAATTATTCTATCAAAAACTTTTAATCGTATTCATTTGAAACGAAAACACAAGTTTTTTATTGTGAAGTTTCACTCAATGAAACTTTATTAAGAAGGTCGTTATAATCATGGCGACCTAGTTCATTATAAAGAAAATAGATTGTCGAACCCTTAACCTTATAAACATTAAATGAACAAAGATCAAATTTTGGAACAACAGTTTCGTCCCTTAAATGAATCGTAATAATGAAATCAACGTGTTAAACATTATTTTCTGTTCTGCCCAACTAAACTAACCTATTTTAATCTGTTGAAACCACTACAATAACTATTTTAGTTGTTGGGTCATTTTTGAATTAGTAGTCAGCAACTATTTTAGTGGCGGGAATATTATCATATTCAAAAAGTTCTTAATACGATAATTATTTTTCTTAATAAGATTAATTTCCAAGTTTGGTAAACTATGGTTGAATTGAAGTAATATATATTTCTTACGTTTTAACATTAGATATATCATCATGGGCATTCTTACTCTTGTTTAAAATACCGAAGTAATGTGGTATTTGATTTGTTTTTTCATTACAAGGATCAAAAAGTAAATCTAAAAATATCAATATTTGTTCCAAATTTTGAACAGCTTAATTTCTTCCATATTTTAAATGAAAGAGTAGAAGAATTAAATATAAAGTCTCGTATAAATGAGATTTTCCTCCTAAAAACGCTTGATTGGATATAATTAAATCAATAATATCTTTCAGTTAGATACTATTATCTGTTAAAATTTCAGAAAATTTGTGTAAATGAACAGCAAACACATCAGCAAGCTAGGGTAAGTTGGACTATGATAGAGGTTAGATAAAAATATTATTTTCTGGGTTTTTAATATAGTGACAAACTAATTAATTACTTTATTTTACACGAATGTTTTACAAGAGTATTTTTTCGGTATTGGTTTCTTTCATTATCGACGTTTATATCAACTAATTGTTGCAATTAATTTTGTCAATTAGATCATCTTTATTTAAAATGTTAATATATGTTTTTTGAGTTTGACCATGAATTATTTCGTTTTTTACTTTATTAATTACTTTATTAATTAAAAGTTGATGTGATACTTAAGAGAAAAGAGTTTGTATATAACCTGTAGAATTCGTATTGCAAGCTAAAAGTAAGTTTAGAATCGTATTTTACCAACGTTGTTCTTTTAGTTAATATTTTTTAATTTTCATACTATTTATACCATATAGACTATAGTTTCCGTTTGTTTTACAAGCGTGTAATTAAGGTAAAGGACAAGTACTGGCGTGCACATGCAGTTATTTAGCCACAGGTTTCTGCTAACACATATTCTATTATATGTCGTTAATACATTCTTATGCTTCATTAGTTTCTTCCTATTCTTCATACACTTCTTCTTACTCATCGTCATCATCGTTGTCATCTTAATATTCTTCTTCCTCTTCAGATTCTCTATCTTCTTCTTCAGATTCTTCTTCCTCTTCAGATTATCTTTCTTCTTCCTCTTCATTTGTATATTCTTCGAATTCTTCATCATTTAAATCATCTAATTCTTCACTAAAATATTCATATTCGAAGTTTTCTTCTTCGTATTCACTGTATTAAAAATTATCTTATTTTTAACTACAATTTTAATCGCAAATAAGGTTTTCATAAGTTAAATCTCTAGATCCTGAATAGCTAGCTAAAAACGATGAAAATTGATAAAAATCAATGAGACTGCAACAAGTACCAGAGAATAAAGTACACACAACAGCAGCACTTTACTTTTCATAATAATTATTGAGAACATCTGACTGTTATCCTAGAAATGACTTTTTTAATAGTGCCAACACAACTTATTTACTTAATTAATTTGGAGAATTACTCATGATTTTATCCAGTTCGTTAGACAAATCTCGCAACATAATGGCTTCGTAGCCCTGTGTACTTAATAGCTTCATCATTGTTTCAAAATGTAAATTATTAGTAAATTGTGGTAAATCCGATTTTATAAATAAAGCTAATGGGAACAACATAAGTATTTGTCTTTCTGTATCCGGTATCAGTTGTACAAGTTCCTTCTGGCTTTTAAATAATTTGACGTTTTCTTTATTATTAAGGTTATTAAAACAATCGATTATATTTTATTAATAGCGATTTGATTGGATTTCTTGAATTAGTCGGAAGATCAATGATGAATCATATGCATCCAAGTGTTATCCATACATTCTGTTGCATACTTCATCATCAATTACAAATATGTTATTAATCTAATTCTTATTTATTTTTGGCAGCTAAATACATAATTTAAAAATATTTGAAAATTTAGATTTATTTTTTGACAAAAACAAGTCTTTACACATTAATTTTTAAGATTCAATTAAAGATTTGAAGTTTTCAATTATGCTATCGTTGTTATAATTATTGTTACACCGGTTTTGATTTAGTACAAAAGTACAAAATGATGATATAAATTTATCATCTGCAACTTAATTAATTGCAATCATTTACTGTTCTGAATAAAAATCTTGCAAATTTACATCTTTTGTAATTGAGTTTATTAAACGTTTCAGACAAGTTACTTACAATGATACTTCGTATATTTATTTAGCTAAAGTTTTAACGATGTCTGGATATGAAAAATAATCTTAGAAATTAGCCACTATTATTTTAGCTGCACTTTATCCGACTCTATTTACATTAATCTCTTTTACTGCTTTTAAAAAGTTTACATTTAAGTTTTGAGTACTTTTATCGTACAGATGAGCGTATTATGCCAAAGGCTAATCAGTGGTAACTGAAATATTTTAAACCACAACAGGCACAACATCTATATCAGGATGAAATGTTAAGGTATACGCCAACGACAGGTCAAATGTAGTCTTTCCACAAGTAGATCCATCTGGAAGAACATAGTTTGTACAACTAGCACTGCTTTCTTAGTACTAATGAAAAATCAGATTCAAAACCATGTGCACTATTTTGAAAGCGTGGCTTTATTCAACAATGAGTGAGACAAACGGTTGTAACTCTGATTTAAATTGTTCTGATTATGAAAAATGAAACGGTATGAGTAGTCTATTTTCTTTAAGGTACACGTTATTTTTTATTACTTCACATTTACCTGTTTCTTTTAATTAAGTCAACATATTTTGATAATCATTGTAATAATGTTGCATTTCATTACGATAATTAATGTCATCCGTTTATGTAATTGGTTTTAACAATAGTTAAAGATTCCATTTAAAAATAGGTAAAATTTATGCCAGTGGATTAACTTCATTGTTTACTATGGTCTTTTCATTATGTTCTGTTGCTACTCTCATTATGTAAAGTTCTAAAACTTCTTCTTGTAAAATATAGTCCATTGGATCCATGTTAATTATTGGAATTATTTATTCGCTTAACTGAAATATTTATCCTTAGTTGAACATGTTGAATACACAGCAAAATTAAAGGCACTTCGATTTACAAAATGATATATTTTGTTTAGTTCGCTATTGGCCACATTCGATGTCATATCCAATATGCATCATATATAAACCTAAACTTGACCATAGAAACGATGTGCGAAAAGATGCATTTGCATTATTCTTAATATGCCGGTCATAATCTTCCTCATTGTCGATTTCAAAATATAATTTAGTGTCCAGTTATTTAATTCGCACCATTTTCAGTAAAACAACTGTTAGTAACATTTATTAATCATCAAAATCACTGGTAGAAAATTAAACTTTCACAGGACAATTAGATTCACCGGACAATTTACTAATTATTTCAGCAAACTATTCGAAGTCTATATGTTACCCGGATGAATCTTAATGGTGACTATTTGTATTTTCCTTTTTATTTTATAATTTTTGAAATCCAAATATATAGTGCTTATTTAGAATAGTAATGCTAATAGATATGTTGGCAACAAATTATTTACAACATTCACACGATTTTGTATGGCCTAATATTTAATCACGAATAACTTATTGTTACATTTCATCCATTTACATTTCTTTTGACGGGAGTGAAAATATTCAATTGATGTTTTATTATAATATGTTATTTTAATGTTACCACTCACAAATATGTGAACAACAGGTAGAGGATTAAAGATGATCCAATCATGCACCAATTATATTGCAGCCATATATTTGTGTTGAAAGCCCAAAATCCAAAATGGGAAATATTTGGGTGAATGTTGAGTCGCCATAATTTTGATTGATGAAATTTTAAACAATATTATTCATTAAGTAATTGTCTTTACAACAAATTTGATAGTCATCAAACAATTAAAATCTACTGGCAACTTTTTGTTCCGGAACTACTTCTAAAAATGGACTTATATAGCAGAAAATAGCCAATGCGTAATTTTGTAGCACTCATGACTATTTATTCTTTTGCGTGCCTCTGCGTGCTATAACAACCTTACTGATTAGTACTTTAATAAGATGTAATAACTAAGCTCTGAATTAGTAACAAACTATTTCGTAAATAAGTAATATTTATTAATATATCACTTCCTCGAGACGGCACAAACAGACTTCATTTGTAAAACATAGGCTCTCGCACGCCCATATTTCCACTTTCAAAACGGGCTCAACCCGTCATTTATGCCCACTCAGTAAAGACTCAACAGGGTCCTCACGGTTAGCGGACCAGTTTTACCTGATTCGCTAACTTAATTTCAGAAACTGGTTCTCGCTTCTCTTGCTCGTTACTTCCTTCGACTTGCACGTTACATAGAAAAGTTAAAATGTTCATTCTTTCATAAACCAATATTCTATATATATTAAATACCCTAAAAGGTTTAGAACACGATACTGAACCCGTATAAATTAAAAGTTTAGTAAGTGGGATATAATTAGAGAGAAATATAATTTTTGTCTCACTGGTCATCACAAACACTGTACAGCTTAAACTAAGCCGCAATGGCGCTGGAAAAATATAATTGAATATTAGTTTTACCTTTATTAATATATATAGGGAAACTATTTATTGCGCTTTAATGTGATATGACAAACATTAATAATAATATACTTTTTAGTCGTCATAATCAACAGCTTTTCATTTCTAAATTACAAAATGAAAAACAAAATTATAGCTAATTAACGTACGGTTATATTGTTTTGGGAATTTATTTTTATACTGTCCGTATATTGCCAATTAATATTAACACAAGTCGCACGTTCTTTCAAAGGCGTTAAATAATATACACTCATAAATGATATACATTTAAAACTAGATATTACTTAATATTCTCATGCGTTTTTGATAGACTAAGGCATATATTTAATGAAATTATTATTACAAACCGTCTGTCGGACTCCTCTGGTAATTGAATAATTAAATATGAGTCTAAATCAAGCACACAAAGTACTATGTGTATTACAATATAATTTTTACTCGGATATATGTCAACGTTCTATTAATTAATTATTTAGCTTTTAATGCAATTCTACTATTACAATATTATCAACTCTAAAATTGAGGTTTGATACACTATATATTAATATCTCATTAATTATAAACATGCGACGAAAAATATTACATCATATTAATACTTAATAATAAATTAAATTAATAATAAAAATAATTTTCACTTCCATACGAGTCAACTATATTAATATTTTAAGAATTAGTAATATTTAAGAATTTAATTTTTGTTTCCATTGAGATCTGATGAGTACATGTATTAAAAATCACTTAGATTGGAAAAAAGATGAAAACCATTTTAATTAACTGGAAATTCACCACAAGAATTATTAAAATAAATATTATTTTTACTTGGATATGGTAAAACTAGTATATATTTATATATTGCGTTTAGATGTATTGTTGGATTGTTGCTGTTGAGTGAGTCATGTTGTTGACATTGGTGAGTTAGATTGACAAGTATTTTTTGTTGAGAAATAAAACTTATTTTATATATTAGCAATATTAATTATAAATTCGCTCCACAAAATGAAATCCAAACGTTATTTACTACCAGATTAGAATCCGATATAAATTCAAAAGGATATTAAAGATTTACAGCGAAGATTGAATATCCCAGATTCTGAGATTAGTTATGCATAATAAATATTGGGTGAAAATATAGGTTTGTAGCGCCTGTATTTGCAAAAGTTGTTGAACGTCTGTGTGTTCAACGAGGAGTTGGAAAATCTCCAGTTTTAAGTTAAAGATAGACTAGCTGTGATTAAGTAGGCCTAGATTCCGATTATGGATAAGTAGCAGCTTTTTGCTCTCATTTCCGAGATTCGCAGTATTTTAATTCAGATAATAACAAAGTAGGTAGATTTGAACAAATCTCTTGGCTATACTCAATGCCAAACGTTAAGAACCCTTTTTAACACATAAATTTTATCTTTCAACTAAATAGTGCAATTGTATTTACAGGCTAAGGTTTTCGCGAACATGGAGCACACCGAGGTTACTGACCGCTTACAGCCCCTAAAGAATTTGAACGAGAAGATGTCCCTTAATTTCCTTTTTAACACCGAGAATCAGGAAATCGCTTTCATTCACCGAATGTTCAAATTCGAGCCCTCCAGATTGGACTACAAATAAATTCTCATATTTTACAAAAAGGAAACGGAGGAATATAACGAATATATTAAAACGGCTCAAATCTGCAAAGAAGAGCAATTAAATCTTTGTATCGTTCCACCCCTCGACGTTTACTTCGGACAATAAACGTACGAGATGCAAAGATAACCAAAGATACCACAGAGATATGCCACTCCAAAGATAGAATTCAAGTCGAGGCCCACAACGGCCGTTCCGTTCAAATCAACTTCCACTCCAGTGATGGAAATACGCGGATCTGCGAGTTTCTGCCGAAAACACATCGTACTGTAAAGCAAATCGCCAAAACTGTTCGAAGAAAATGTTCTATTCAAAGAGGAAAAAATAGTCGTCCCAAAGAGATCTTGCAGTATTAGAACAGCGTACCCCTCTGATTACGAATTCAACTCGAAAATAGTAGACCGAGCAACAAGCCCGGGTATAGTACATTTACAGAAGGATGTGCCCCCAACATACTAGCAAGTGCTCACACAAATTTTGAGGGACATTAGAACGCGTAAGACTGATTTCAACGTCGAGGAATTAAAGTTAACACAACGGAACAACAGCCTGACCGAGTTCAAGTTCGATAAGGACTTCAAACTGCAATTGGAACAGATATTTAAGATTACGATAGTGAACACCACTGATTTCTTGAAGGAGGCGCGTTATTAGCTGCAACTAATGTCTGTGTACGACTATAGCTACGAGGACCACGTTAAAATCCTTGAAATTAAGTTCAAAACGGAGATTTGCAACCACCAATCGCTTCTTAACTTCATAACGGCCAAATACACCGCCAACAGGATTTCACCGCAAACCATTAACTAACTTAATTCTGTTCCACTCCAACTAAGCAATATAACAAACGACAAATGCAAACGAGAAGCAGAATTTGAACTCTAGCTGTAAAACATTTTTAACGTCCAGATCAAAAACGCACTAATGTTCCTGAACAACTTTACGGATTATTATTGTAAATATGACCTGGAGCTCGGAACGGTGTTGAATTTCGTTAAAGACTCCACTTCAATTCAATTCAGGGACCAAAATCAACTATTTTAGTTCGTTCAGAGCAAATCCGCGTTCATAAACAAAATAATCAACGATGAAAACGAACCACCTAAAAATTAAAATAATGGATTAACGGAAGCCGTTAGAAACTTCACCAAAAGGTTCGCGGAAAGTTTGGGAACGGAAAAGGAATTCTCGCTGGAGCAGATTGTTAACGCGCTCAAAAAATCGAGGTGAAAGTGTAACTTTTAACATATCTTAAAAAGAAGTTCTAACAAAACTATATTCACTTATAAAATAACCTTATCATCAGTACTAAGGCTCAATTTGAGCATTCCATCTTCATCTAATAAATCATGACAATCCACAAATCCAAACCTGTTCACTTTTATATTTTAATTCGATTTTAGGCGTCTGTATTCGAGGTAATGTAGTATTTTAGTTCATTTAGTATTTAAGTTTATATTATGTTAGATTTATGTTTAATATTTTTCAACAATTTGATAACAGGTACTATTACAGTATTTCATATCAGCGATTTTAATATTTTAATAATATTAAATTACATAATTATTACACCTACTTCAAACCTACTTCATAGTTCTAAATTGTTGTCTGCTATTTGACTCCTGATCAACAGTTTGACTGGTTGTTCTTCGTTCAGTAAAACAGCATCGATTAATTTAATGTCTTCATCTTATATTCTTTACTCAAAAATTTAAAGTTAGAATAATATTACTTTGGAATGTATTCATATTTAATTCACAATTATAATAGAAATACATATATAATTCATTATACTATTTTTAATTCTTCAATTATGTTATCATAAATTACACAAAATATACCTGTTTAGATAGTATACAAGTAATTACAAGTATATGTTTTTAAAGATAAGTTATTAACTCATTATTATTATTTGTTACCACGCTAACATAATGACACAATAATAATTTGAAAACATGTTAATTATTCAGAGAGAATTAACTTAATAGATAAAAAAATTAAAGCATTAAATATAATAAATTTAGAATTAACTTTCTGATAGTGCAACAAAACCTCAAAAAATATAACCTACAAATTTTAAAACAAGAGATAGATGGACTGTAGATGAAGATCAGCTTTTAATACAATAATTATAAATACATGGTATTAAATGTGTACATTTATTTAATATTCCCGCTAAATCTTCAAATCAAATATATTTTAGACTCAGATATTTATAATAAGTATATTTACAATCAAAATCTGTACATAATCATACACAGTTTGAAAATTAGATTGATTTATCATGTTTTAAGTTATTTAGTAAAAAGTTTACTGATTGAAATGTAATTGACTGTAGCTAGCTCTTTTAAATAGTTCATTTGTATCATAATTTAGCAACTGGGCATTCCTTGTTTACCGATTAATTAAAATTAACTAAATTAACACTAATATTCCTTTTAGTCAGCATATTTTATGTTAGAAACAAACTACTAAAAATATTAATATTAAATAATAAAGAGCAAGCGAAGATTGAGAACTATATTATCCAGAAATATTGTGTAGCTAAGGATGAGGTAAGATGTTGAGATTAGTTTGATGTAACGTTATTGTGTTAATAACTGTGGATTGTCATGATTTATGAGATGAAGATGGAATGATTGAGCCTTAGTACTGATGATAAGGTTACAGTTAAGTAAGTCATTTTATAAGTGAATATAGTTTTGTTAGAACTTCTTTATAAGATAAGTTAAAAGTTACACTTTCACCTCGATTTTTTGAGCGCGTTAACAATCTGCTCCAGCGAGAATTCCTTTTCCGTTCCCAAACTTTACACTACGTCATTAAATTATAGAATATATAGTAATGATGAATAGGGTGCATATTTATTTCAAAGTAGGCCTAAAAGTAAATATAATGTTGAAATTTTCAACTTGGTGTTTTCAACTTGAAAAAAAATTCATGTAAATATGGATATGTTTAAATATCATGACTCACTCAACAGCAAGTTTAATAATTTTCAACATTTTTTCAACTTTAATTATAATTAAAGAAACATGAATATAAAATATCCAGCATATGATACCACTTCTAAATATGTATTTGTATATTTAGTTAACATTAAATAAGTGCACGACAGATATTTGTTGCTAGATGGCTAATTTTAGTGAGCGTTTAGTTTAAGGAGAATGCCAGTCATGTCCAGAACTTTATGATAATGAAAAATAATAGTGCACAACGTGTTAGGCTCTTTATGGAGAATGGAGTTATTATTTGAAAGGGAGTTGTAATTGTGGAGGCGGTTCTGTAGGTAAAAACACTTATTGTGATGATTGTTGGCAGAGACGAATGATCGTGTATAACAATAAATGTATGCTGTGCTCATAATTCGACAAAAATGCGTATTACGAGTTTTAAAATAGATGTGCTTGTGTTAAAAACCTCACATTCAACAATTTTAAGTGTCATTGGTACTCATCATATTAATAACGTGTGATAATAATAAGCACCGTTCTCAGTTTTGCTCTTTTAGTTTCAATTATTTTATTCATCGTTTTCAAGCGGAGGAAATAAAAATAAATGAACCAAATTGAATTTGATATTAAAAACAAACGCAAATTAAAGGAACAAAATCAAAATTTGATAATTGATGAAAATAAAGAAACGAAAGTTTAAACGGAGAAAAAGGCTCAAATTTCAACTGCGAACACCACGAAAAACGAACTGGTTATTCTGGACGAGATTGAAAACATGAATCAAATACTCAAAGAAATCGAAATATAACAAATTGACGAAATTAAAGAAAAAGAAGTATATTTATATAAAGAGTGATAGAGTCGGTTTGTATATGATATATCACTTTCTCGAAAACCCATTAATACACGATATATATTGACAATTTATGAAGAGATTGGCTACATGATTATTCCTCAGATATCCTCAGATAGAGTTCGCCCCCTACGATTAGATGAAGGTAGATTAAATCCAAAAGATTGACTACTACTGTGGTGTCCGAGCCAACTTTGATTTTAACAAATGTTTATGTAATAATTGCGCTTGAAAATTAAATCACTGTATTTATGCTAATTATAACATATTCAATTAATTCTGCGGTTCATTTCTTTTTCACTTCATCCTTCAAATGACGAAGCACACACGAAGCCGACGGATCACAATACAAGAGCGTCGCATAATGATGAGAATGTGAGAAACAGAATCACAAACTGTTGCAACCAAGAAATACATTGCTTGTTGCCTTCAATGTAGTCTCCAAACTGTTTATTCCATTTTTAAGCACTTTGAAGTTACAGGCAAGCTAGAAGCTTCTCATGCCGATAATAGTGTCAGAAAATTTGACTAAGCTGAGATTTTCGCGTTGTTAAATATCGCCAGAGCCATAGATTCGAAACTCGACGAATCATAGCTGAAAAATACTAAGCCCTTCGTGGAATTTCCATGTCTCTAACAACGGTATCTCGTCTCCTGGCCAAATTCAGTTTAAGCTTCTATGTTGCTAAGATAAAGCCAAAACTTACCGAAAAGCATAAATTGGAAAGTTTGAACTTTGCTCGAATGAACCTGAAACAACCAATTGAATATTGGAGAACTTTTTAGTATACCGATGAGTATCGCTCAAAATGCTATGCAAATCGAGCGAGTAGAGTGCTCAGAACACCTAAAGACGAGTGGAATCCGAAGTATTTTCTCGAAGTGTAAAATATGGACTGTTTTCGTGCATGATCTATAGTACGATTAGCTATAGATATAAGGGTCCATTATGGTTTATGCCGTGCGGTACGACCATGAATTCAATTGTCAATTCTTAAGTTCTCAGACAAGTTACACTTCCATCACTTAATAGCATAACTTGAAGTTGCAACAAGATAACGCCCCGACACATTTTAGTAAGTATATGAAAAACTTTTATACTGCTAACAACATTGAGCTCTATCGCTTTCCAGTAATGAGTCCAGACTTAAATCCACTTTTTCACTGCTGGAATCCACTGAAGTCAAACATTTCCCCTGAAGAATGTACCACATATGACTTATTAAATGAAGAAGTAAAGAGGGCGTTGGAGTAAATCTCGTTAGATATCATCAATCATTTGATTGACTCTATGCCCAAAAGGTTAGAAGAAGTAATAAAATAGAAAGGAGACGCTACTAAACATTGAGTTAATATATAGTTAAAATTAATACAAAAAATAGTTTTGAAATAGTTAGTATTTTTTGAAATCAAAGTTGGCTTGGCGACCACAGTATATTCGACAAAAATGGTGACTAAATTAGCAAATCCAAACTTGAATAAATCATTGGTAAAATAAACGCCAAAATGACTACTCTTGATTACCTTCACGAAAAAGGAATGATAAAGGTAGCTACGCAATCTCCAATCAAAGAAGTGCTAGCAAACAGAAGTACCAGACAGAAAGACTTTTAAAAGCCCACAAGATAAAGACTAATAGTTTAGCTGTTCACTGTTCTTCTAATCTTCATTCTTTATTTACTAAAAAGTTATAAATCAGTCTTTAAAAAAGATGAGCTTGAAACATGATATGCTAGAGACATAAAATAAAATTAATCCAATGATTTAGACTTTTAAAGACTATTGTAGTGCGTATGATGCTGATATAGCATTAAAATGTGAAAATATAAATGAAATAAAACATTAATCAAAAACACTGTTGAATGAACATAATTAATAAATTAAAACTTATGAACTCGAAATATTGTGGTTAAAAGCTGCATAAAAAGAAATAGAGTGATATTCGTGTCTTATATATAATACTATAGATTTATGACATTTTAGAACGGAACTAAATTACAATTTTTATCAATAAATCAATTCAGTAGTCTTCAATTTTCCTCTTTTTGTAGGTTTTTTCGTTTTTCATGAGGTCTGTGATGTATTTCATGAGGCTTTCTTCGTTGTCTTCGCTGGACAGCACGATGTTTAGTGCGTCGTTGAGTATTTCCATAGCGATTTCGAAGTAGTCGTTTTTCGGCTCTGCTACTTTCGGCAGGATTAGTTTTCCTTTGATTTTGTAGAGCAAATCTCTTTCATCCGAGTCGAAGTAGTGCGGTGCATACACTCGAGCTGAGACTGAGATCAGATTCTGTATAATGAACGCCTGCACAGCCTAATCCCCCTCTATCGTGCACCAGGCGAGTATAGTGGACAGCCCGCACAAATCTGTCATGTGCAACCCGCAGTTTACGGTCGATTTGAGCAGCATCCCCTCCTGCACCTGCTCTGGAACTTAGCCCATGATGCTGTATAGGAGTGGGTCGTACTATTTAAGGTCCTTCACCACCTGCTGTGCTATTTTAACGTAGTACGCGTACCCGAATTGCGTTTTCTCGTGCATAACTGTTCCAAGCTGAACCGAGTAGTTGAAAACGCGATTTGGCTGGGCGAAAACGAGCTCAAAGTCAATTTCAGCGTTCACATTAAATTAAAGTGCTGAGAGAATCAACTGTATTTTGGACACGTCCATGAAAGAGGCGAAAACGACCTCGAAGAGATCGGACACACCCTGGAAGTAATTATCCTGAGACTCCGGAGGCAAATTCATCCAAACCAGAATGAAATAACGCAAAAAGATGCGCTGGAGCATCTAACACATCTCCTGCTACTCCAACTAAAACAACGAACGAAAACGCCACAAACCGCGATTCACGTCCACCTGTATTTAACGATACAACTTCGGATTCAACGTCACATACTCGTGATACTTCGTATTCTACAGAGGCGCGGTTGAAGACTTAAAGCTGCGCGCGATGAAATTACGGAAATTCTTCATTTATGAGGTGGAAGAATGAATACAACATAGAATATCATAATATAGTCTTATTAATTCTTATGTATACAGAATTTATCATGAATTTATCTGTTATCTTTTCATTTGAATTGTAGCTGAGATATATTTATAATAAAATTACAATAATTACCTGATTTCATTCGAACCCAACTTAATTCAACTGTTGAAAGAGGAGAACCACATTTGATGTAAACTGGATTTGGTTTTAACGTGCGTTATTTATTGTGTTAATTTATTGTTTACAGTTGTTGAGGGTAGTTTAAAGTGATTTATGAAGGTTTTAGATTTTTTTGAGTTAACAGTTTGGGCTTTCGGTGCTTCTAATTTTGTTAGCCTTACGAAGTTCTATTTTAAATGGTTTTATTTGATGACTTATGTAAAAACATCTCTCACCATTTATATCAATCCTGTTATTAAAATTTGGGTGTTTTTAAATTGACGATAAGTCGCTCAGTCGATTAAGTTCTGCTCTAAATATTTTCAATTTTTTCATATTGGAAAAATTTACATCTAAATAAACGATTTTATTATTTGAAATATTGAGTATTTCAAGATTCACAAACGATTATAAAGCGCATACAGAAACTAAATTACATGAGTGTATACAGTTATGGGAGGTGGAATTGCTTTTTCTTGTTTACTATGTGAGTAATTATATATTAAAATATTTTGCCACTTCTAATGCGGATGACAAATTCCAATAAATAATCTCAAGTTGGAGATTATTCATGAACTACTCATTAACACAAGAGGGCCAAAAATATGATTTCGATCGTATTAGACCATAATCGACTATTCAAAGTCGGTATTTAATATTCCAAAAAGGAAAAATAGAAATTACCACATGCAATAAAAGGACGGCAATGACAAAAATAAACGCGGTAGAAGATGTTTAGGGAAGGTCAACTAATTCACTTAACAAACTTAGGCAGTTCTGAAGCGTTTGTATTCTCTTCATTTCTGGGTCCAACGGATGAATTCATAAAATATTGTACCAATCTGAACTAGTTATATCACTTGTTTAAGATGTCCCTGTGTAATTTCTACGTTTTAGTCAACAAAACTAATTTATGAAAGATTTTATCTCGAAAATATATGGTAGTTAAGCCTGATTGAGAAAAGAATAAGAGGATCCAATGATTGGTATACGGACGCAATATGTAATTTATAACTAGTAGCGCAAGCACTGGACCTGCAGAGGACCTCGGTGTTCATCTTCAACTGGGTCAATCTGAACGATTTTAGGTATTTCTTAATCACGAAAACAATGGAGGACTTTTTCTTTCAATCTCAACCGGGAGCTCAAGATGAAGTATTGGTACTTCGCTTAATTAGAATTATAATTCAGGTAGTTACAGTCGCTTTCATTCTCAATATTCAAATAATGAATGCATTTTTGTTTCTTGAAGAATGGAATCAAGTGGGTTAGTCGGGCCCAGCATTAAATAATATATTGATGCTACTCTAAAACAACAGTTATTTTACTTATGATCTTCCACTTCCATTTCATAATGAGAAATCAATTTTCTTGATTGTTAAATTATACAACGTTAGGTAAAGTTGAAACTTATTATTGAAGTATATACAGAGTTATATACGTTAATTATTGTAGCACAGCTATCCAAGGCTCAACCAGGCCTTGATGTGATTGAAGCACTTTACAAATCAATAGTAAATAGAGTTAATGAGTGTATTGATGAGGAGGGAGAACACACTCATTATTGAGCCGGGCAGTGATATAAGTAAGATTCAAATAATAAACTTCATTCTTCTTCCTAATTCAAAAAAGCATTTCGAGGGCCCACCACTGTATTTAATACTGTAAGATTCGTCAAATGCTGCAACTCTGTAATGATTATATTATAATTACAAGAAATATCTAAGAATTATAAGTTGACAAGATGTTTTAAAGCACTTAATTGTGTAAGTTCACAACCATGCACACTTAATTTTATAAGACTAACTACGTCCTTCAAGGGACTTATGTTAATATTACTATTCCAACTGATATCCAACTCTTTGATATTTACTAATTAGCGTATAGAATCAATAGTTTATAGATGATTGCATGATATATAAAGAACTTCTAAATTTGTAAGCGGCGCAACTTAATCAATGTTTTTTAAACCACAACTCACTATAGACAATTTAGTAAGACTATTAACTTAATATAGTGGACTAATATCAATATTATTTCCACTTAGATCAAGATCTTTCAAATTAGCCAAAGATGATATTTAATCAATATTATTTAAACCACATTTCTTCACCGATTCTGTTATATTATTATGTTTAAAGAGCACATTCTAATTAAAACTTAGGACAAGTTTTTCCAAATTAACTAATGATGTTATTTAATCAATGTTACTTAAATAGCAAGTCTGCATAGTTAATTTTGTAAGACTTGTAACTTTATGAATATGAGTTAAATCAACTTTATTTTTTGAAACATTTAAGGAGTGAAGTTTATTAAATGTAAAGAGGTTTTTTAGCTATTAATTTTCTAGTATATTTGAACTTAGATCAAGATCTTCCAAATTAATCAGCGATTATAATTAGTCAATGTTCTTCAAACCACATCCCCCCATTGATAATTCAGTAATACTCGTAACACAATGAATATGAGTTAAATCAACTTTATTTTTTGAAACATTCAATGAGTGAAGTTTCTTGAATTTAACAAGATTATACAATTAATTGTTTTCCAGGTTATTATCTTCTAATTTCAAAACTTCAAGGTTTTCGAGCTCCAAATCGTCAACCTATAATACATTTATTAATTTCTAATATTTATCTAAATTCCAAATAGATAATTCCTTTATCATATAGTTTCTAAATTTTACACTCAATTAATTGCTAATAAACAACGTCAAGGTTTAAATGTTGAACTATTCTAGAAACCTCAAGTTTGTAATTTCTGAATCTCCTCTTTCTAATTCCCCGATTGATAAGTCACCGTCTTGAATATTTTCTTTATATTTATGAATCATTTTATCATCGTATTCCATATTTATAACATTCTATTTTAATTAATTCATTATTATATATTTGGAAGTGGATGCAGATTAAACTATTATATCGACCAATTCTTAATAAATAATTTTCATGTTTCATAATTTATCTCTTAATGGACTAAATATTTTACGGACTAAATATTAATAAATATTAATTGATCATATCGTAAATATTATTTATTCTTATCTAGTATATACTATATATAGACGAATTTACGATGTCTTCTCTTTATTCTTATATTCTGTGAGGAGGTTTGATGTGTGATAACGCGATGCATTGGTATATTGATTAGAGAGAAATGCTGCGGTTTTCTTATTATTGATCGTTGGTTAGAAAGGAAAGGAAATGTGATCAGAGAAAAAGGGTGACCAATATAGGCGTAATTTACGGGTTGATGTTATTTTTGATAAAAAGTGGTGGAGTGGCTCAGCAACGTCATTACATATTAAGGTATTTATGTTAAGAACATGAGCAAGTGAAAATATATAATATTTTGATAATATTTTGAAAACGATGAATAAAATAATTGAAACTAAAAGAGCAAAACTGAGAACGGTGCTTATTATTATCACACGTTATTAATATGATGAGTACCAATGACACTTAAAATTGTTGAATGTGAGGTTTTTAACACAAGCACATCTATTTTAAAACTCGTAATACGCATTTTTGTCGAATTATGAGCACAGCACACATTTATTGTTATACACGATCATTCGTCTCTGCCAACAATCATCACAATAAGTGTTTTTACTTACAGAACCGCCTCCACAATTACAACTCCCTTTCAAATAATAACTCCATTCTCCATAAAGAGCCTAACACGTTGTGCACTATTATTTTTCATTATCATAAAGTTCTGGACATGACTGGCATTCTCCTTAAACTAAACGCTCACTAAAATTAGCCATCTAGCAACAAATATCTGTCGTGCACTTATTTAATGTTAACTAAATATACAAATACATATTTAGAAGTGGTATCATATGCTGGATATTTTATATTCATGTTTCTTTAATTATAATTAAAGTTGAAAAAATGTTGAAAATTATTAAACTTGCTGTTGAGTGAGTCATGATATTTAAACATACCCATATTTACATGAATTTTTTTTCAAGTTGAAAACACCAAGTTGAAAATTTCAACATTATATTTACTTTTAGGCCTACTTTGAAATAAATATGCACCCTATTCATCATTACTATATATTCTATAATTTAATGACGTAGTGTAAAGTTTGGGAACGGAAAAGGAATTCTCGCTGGAGCAGATTGTTAACGCGCTCAAAAAATCGAGGTGAAAGTGTAACTTTTAACTTATCTTACAGTTATGGGAGGTGGAATTGCTTTTTCTTGTTTACTATGTGAGTAATTATATATTAAAATATTTTGCCACTTCTAATGCGGATGACAAATTCCAATAAATAATCTCAAGTTGGAGATTATTCATGAACTACTCATTAACACAAGAGGGCCAAAAATATGATTTCGATCGTATTAGACCATAATCGACTATTCAAAGTCGGTATTTAATATTCCAAAAAGGAAAAATAGAAATTACCACATGCAATAAAAGGACGGCAATGACAAAATAAACGCGGTAGAAGATGTTTAGGGAAGGTCAACTAATTCACTTAACAAACTTAGGCAGTTCTGAAGCGTTTGTATTCTCTTCATTTCTGGGTCCAACGGATGAATTCATAAAATATTGTACCAATCTGAACTAGTTATATCACTTTTTTAAGATGTCCCTGTGTAATTTCTACGTTTTAGTCAACAAAACTAATTTATGAAAGATTTTATCTCGAAAATATATGGTAGTTAAGCCTGATTGGAGAAAAGAATAAGAGGATCCAATGATTGGTATACGGACGCAATATGTAATTTATAACTAGTAGCGCAAGCACTGAACCTGCAGAGGACCTCGGTGTTCATCTTCAACTGGGTCAATCTGAACGATTTTAGGTATTTCTTAATCACGAAAAACAATGGAGGACTTTTTCTTTCAATCTCAACCGGGAGCTCAAGATGAAGTATTGGTACTTCGCTTAATTAGAATTATAATTCAGGTAGTTACAGTCGCTTTCATTCTCAATATTCAAATAATGAATGCATTTTTGTTTCTTGAAGAATGGAATCAAGTGGGTTAGTCGGGCCCAGCATTAAATAATATATTGATGCTACTCTAAAACAACAGTTATTTTACTTATGATCTTCCACTTCCATTTCATAATGAGAAATCAATTTTCTTGATTGTTAAATTATACAACGTTAGGTAAAGTTGAAACTTATTATTGAAGTATATACAGAGTTATATACGTTAATTATTGTAGCACAGCTATCCAAGGCTCAACCAGGCCTTGATGTGATTGAAGCACTTTACAAATCAATAGTAAATAGAGTTAATGAGTGTATTGATGAGGAGGGAGAACACACTCATTATTGAGCCGGGCAGTGATATAAGTAAGATTCAAATAATAAACTTCATTCTTCTTCCTAATTCAAAAAAGCATTTCGAGGGCCCACCACTGTATAAAGAAGTTCTAACAAAACTATATTCACTTATAAAATGACTTACTTAACTGTAACCTTATCATCAGTACTAAGGCTCAATCATTCCATCTTCATCTCATAAATCATGACAATCCACAGTTATTAACACAATAACGTTACATCAAACTAATCTCAACATCTTACCTCATCCTTAGCTACACAATATTTCTGGATAATATAGTTCTCAATCTTCGCTTGCTCTTTATTATTTAATATTAATATTTTTAGTAGTTTGTTTCTAACATAAAATATGCTGACTAAAAGGAATATTAGTGTTAATTTAGTTAATTTTAATTAATCGGTAAACAAGGAATGCCCAGTTGCTAAATTATGATACAAATGAACTATTTAAAAGAGCTAGCTACAGTCAATTACATTTCAATCAGTAAACTTTTTACTAAATAACTTAAAACATGATAAATCAATCTAATTTTCAAACTGTGTATGATTATGTACAGATTTTGATTGTAAATATACTTATTATAAATATCTGAGTCTAAAATATATTTGATTTGAAGATTTAGCGGGAATATTAAATAAATGTACACATTTAATACCATGTATTTATAATTATTGTATTAAAAGCTGATCTTCATCTACAGTCCATCTATCTCTTGTTTTAAAATTTGTAGGTTATATTTTTTGAGGTTTTGTTGCACTATCAGAAAGTTAATTCTAAATTTATTATATTTAATGCTTTAATTTTTTTATCTATTAAGTTAATTCTCTCTGAATAATTAACATGTTTTCAAATTATTATTGTGTCATTATGTTAGCGTGGTGACAAATAATAATAATGAGTTAATAACTTATCTTTAAAAACATATACTTGTAATTACTTGTATACTATCTAAACAGGTATATTTTGTGTAATTTATGATAACATAATTGAAGAATTAAAAATAGTATAATGAATTATATATGTATTTCTATTATAATTGTGAATTAAATATGAATACATTCCAAAGTAATATTATTCTAACTTTAAATTTTTGAGTAAAGAATATAAGATGAAGACATTAAATTAATCGATGCTGTTTTACTGAACGAAGAACAACCAGTCAAACTGTTGATCAGGAGTCAAATAGCAGACAACAATTTAGAACTATGAAGTAGGTTTGAAGTAGGTGTAATAATTATGTAATTTAATATTATTAAAATATTAAAATCGCTGATATGAAATACTGTAATAGTACCTGTTATCAAATTGTTGAAAAATATTAAACATAAATCTAACATAATATAAACTTAAATACTAAATGAACTAAAATACTACATTACCTCGAATACAGACGCCTAAAATCGAATTAAAATATAAAAGTGAACAGGTTTGGATTTGTGGATTGTCATGATTTATTAGATGAAGATGGAATGCTCAAATTGAGCCTTAGTACTGATGATAAGGTTATTTTATAAGTGAATATAGTTTTGTTAGAACTTCTTTTTAAGATATGTTAAAAGTTACACTTTCACCTCGATTTTTTGAGCGCGTTAACAATCTGCTCCAGCGAGAATTCCTTTTCCGTTCCCAAACTTTCCGCGAACCTTTTGGTGAAGTTTCTAACGGCTTCCGTTAATCCATTATTTTAATTTTTAGGTGGTTCGTTTTCATCGTTGATTATTTTGTTTATGAACGCGGATTTGCTCTGAACGAACTAAAATAGTTGATTTTGGTCCCTGAATTGAATTGAAGTGGAGTCTTTAACGAAATTCAACACCGTTCCGAGCTCCAGGTCATATTTACAATAATAATCCGTAAAGTTGTTCAGGAACATTAGTGCGTTTTTGATCTGGACGTTAAAAATGTTTTACAGCTAGAGTTCAAATTCTGCTTCTCGTTTGCATTTGTCGTTTGTTATATTGCTTAGTTGGAGTGGAACAGAATTAAGTTAGTTAATGGTTTGCGGTGAAATCCTGTTGGCGGTGTATTTGGCCGTTATGAAGTTAAGAAGCGATTGGTGGTTGCAAATCTCCGTTTTGAACTTAATTTCAAGGATTTTAACGTGGTCCTCGTAGCTATAGTCGTACACAGACGTTAGTTTGATCTGATATTATATTCAAGTTGCTAAAATTTATTATATTAGAATTATTAAAGTTGAAAATTATTAAACATACCCTTATTAATAACATGACTCACTCAACAGCAACAATCCAACAATACATCCAAACGCAATAAATAAATATATACTAGTTATTTTTACTATACCTAAGTAAAAAATATTATATATGAATGATCTAATAATTCTTGGTAGTGATTTTCATTTTTAATGGTTCTTCATAGCCAAGTAAAAATAACATATTTTTATTCTGTGTTACTTGTGGTACTATTTGTATATTTATTCGTCCGCAGATTATAGTCCACAGACAATTTAAACGTCATAATTATGATACAAAAAGGTAATATGATTACATTATAGATATATATTATAGGTATTATGATTTTTATGATTTTTTCATTCAGTAGGCTCTCGCACGCAAGTGTTTTCACTTTCAAGACGGGCTCAAGTAGGGTTGTTATACGGCACGCAGACACGATGAAAATTTGAGTATGAAATGTATCACTCCACTTCTTCATCCTGAAATTCGTTGAATTCTTCTATTTATTTGTTATAATCTGTATGTTTCGCTCAACCTGTCATTTAGTCATTCAGTATAAACGAAAGTTAAGTGAGTGGGATATATATTAGGTATTTTATATATAGCAAACTAAAAATAATATATATTCTAATAATTCTGGTTGATATTTCAATTTATTAAATGGTTTTCATCTTTGTTTCCAATCCAAGTGATTGGAGACATCATCTGGAAATTAAGATTATGTAGTACTAATCTTATAATGGTATATATACATATTTATATTTGTTTATTGTTTATATGATATTATTAATATTAAACTTTATTATTTCACTTCACATTACTAATGTAAGCAAATATTCCGGATATACAATAATATATAAATACAATAATTTAACCTTAAAAAATAATTTCGTTGGAAGAAATGTATACAATATTTAACAAATCTATTGAAATATTAAAAATTATTGATGAAAATTTATAATTTATAGAAGATAATAAATTGTAAATATAATAGTAATAAAATGATATAATATAATAAGTATTTAAAATAGAGAATTCTATTAACAAAATTATAGCTATCGCTCAATATATAAGTTTATATATTTATGATTAAGATTTAATGTTACCTTTGGATCAACGAGCATTATTATTACTATTTTATAAAGAATTGAAAGACTCGAATAATTAAAACTTAATTGATTTAATAGTCTCAAACTAAATAAATAAACTCGTTGTTTTACAACTTAGTTAAAATAATGAAAAATTATAACAAGCCGCTAATATATTATTTAGAGATGATATATTAGATGCAAAGGCACAACTATTATGCTACTACTACAAAAAATTGTCGATTTATTTTAAATAACCTATAAATAATGAAACCCAAATTTTGATATGTATAAAATATAATATCAAATATCAAATTGACATTAAATGTTAAAATCAAATTGAAGATGTTTTTAGTTAACATTTTCTTGAAGAATTAAATATAATTTTATAGAGTAAACAATTTATGGTGAGTAATAGTACTGAATATATAAATTAATTACTAACTAATCTAGAAAACTTAGATGAGCAAGAATAAACAGTCACCCATGATTAGTTTAAGATAATTTCGGAAAAAGTATAAATACTTGAATATAAATTGGAATAAAATAGTCAAGAATAATAGAAATTAAACAAATAAATAAAAGAAACAAAAGAAATTAAAGAAGCATCTGATTATATTAAATATAGTTATTTATTTGATAACCATAAAGAAAAATGTTGTAACTGTGATGGAGAATGCAAAATATTTATTGTATTGTGTGTTCTAATACTAATATCTGTTTTTATATTTTTTATTTATAGAATATGCGCATAAAATACAGAAATAGCATTACTTAACTAAATTATTTTTGAAATATACAAGTTATATTGATATTTTAAACTGAATGAAATAATTATTTTCAACCTGTATATTTTTCATTAACTATAGAGTGGAAAACTCTTTAATAGGTTAACAATAAGTGGATCATCTACTTATTAAATATTGTGATTAATGTGTACGATTCTCATTAGTATATCATAATTATCTGAATGATATTACCAATAGTGCTAAATCATTATAAATAACTAAATAATTGATGCATAAATTAAAATACCTTGTAATATAATATTATCAGCATGGGTGAAATAGCTCAACGGTAGGATCGCCATTATGAGGTGTACAAATCCAGGTTCGATTCCCGTATAGGTCATTTTTATATTTTTATTGACACAACATTTATACTATATTTACAGTTTACCTAATATAGATTTAATCACTTTTAACTATAATTCTATACATTTCAACACATATTAAACTTATAGCTGCATTACAGTTCTTTCACTCTTCTATCTTAATGATTTCTATCAATCATCCATGTATTTTTAACCCGTGTATGTGTGGTCTATAGAGTGCAGTAAGTTAGGCAGTATTTTATAAAGAATTGTTGTGAAGAATTCAACAATAACATTGCAGATATCATAAACCTGTAACTTTTCACGATTTTTATTTTATAGATAAATTAATGTGTAATTAGAATTTTCACTTCCCAAATGGAAATTACGTGCGCAAGTCGAGATTCCAATGTAGAAGTAATTTAGTACAAGTCTGATGAAATAGGCAAACTTTAGGTAGATTTGGATCTAAGTAAGCAAGAAATAGAATATGTATCAAATTTGTTAGCCGATAAGAGTAATAGCGACGTTGATTATTTGCATCGATTGACTATGTCTAAGCAATTTGTCAATAATTTGAAGTATATTTCTGAGGATATATAATCAGTTGAGTCTTATTTCATTTAGTGCAAAGCCGAGAAGTCTTATACAAAGTCGTACATGGCAAAGCAGTTTATTAAATACAGTTAGCTTCTATAAGACAAGATATCGACTTTGCATTAATTTAGGTAATTAATTGGGTATCCGACTACCGAGTTTCTGTACCCGCTTCCTTCCATTTAGTAAATTTTGGAGTCGAAGTTTTTGGATTTCGAGTTCATATGTTAAATATTGAAGGATTTTGCTGTTTTTGATAAGTCTCAGAACGCAGTTGCTTTGATTCAGCTTTAGGTTCCGCGTAAGTACCTCACTTCATTTATTTTGTTTAAAAACGAATCTGCGATTTCGATTCAGTTCTGGAACAAGATGAATGTGTATCAGAAGTACGAGAGCAAGTTCAGTTTTGAGCAATTACAGGAGTTCACGCAACATGAAGCGGAGCAAATAGCCGAGTACAACAAGCTGGATAAAATATGCAAGCTCTACGGGCAGCAGATCTGCAAAATCCCTCCATTCAATCACAATTACAGCCAGTTCCTATTCGTGAGCACTTAACAAAATAAAATATAGCACACGCAAAAAGCGCACAGAAATTACGCAGAAAATCTGATAAAGTCAACTAAGCCCGCTAATCAAGCCGCGTTCATTCGTTAGTGCAAGGTAAATTAATCCTACGTGCAACTGGAGGACACTCAAATAACCATCAGCTCTCAGAACACCCCAAAACTATTAGTTCACAACCACGTTGAGCTGAAACCAGAATTAGTAACCGTTCCAAACCAAGAGTAGTTGATCAGTTCCTTATAGTAAATGAGTTAAATTCTTGATTTGAGCAAAATAAACTACTCGAATGGTATTTCAAGCAAACAGTTTGAGCCCGAATTCAAGAGCAAGCTCGAATCTGCGTTCAACTGTTAAATTCAAGATGTGCAAGAATTTTTAACGCAAGTTAAGGCCCAAATTCAGTCTGACGCTGAGTTTAACCAACAGCTGGAGAAAACGAGGCGGAAAACGGAGATTCTGTTCGGCCTCCGCCTGTAAAACGCAAATGAATTATTGCAGTTAATTTAACAGTTGCACGGCCAGTACAAATTCCCGTTTAAAGTAATATAATAGTTTGACAGACCAGTTTTACAGTAATTGCAGTGCAAATCCTTGTCAATATTCTAAAATCAGCTCGAATAGCTTTTTAAAATGCAAATACAGAATCCAATACAATTTACTGACTAGTTCTTCTACTACACTTATTAGTATCAGGAGGAAACGAAGCAGTTCGTAAAATTCGCAGCGGAACTATTCCAGATTAAACTCAAAAACGTTGACGAACTTTTTTTGTTCATCAAAAACAAGAAAGTTAAAAACTACAATCACAAGAACTATTTTTAATTCCAAACCGTTTTCGGGGACGAAATTAAATAACGGCTGGAGCACACGTTCAAAATCAAAGTCAAGGACCCAGTGGAGTTCGTGGGAATGCTGAAGTGATTTTTACTGTTGATATAATAAGATATAATATATATAGTCAATTTTTAAATAAATTAGAACGAAATCCTGCTTTCACTCTTACTATGTAAAACAACAAAACACAAACACATATTATTCCCCTCTAAACTTAGTTATACGCTAAACTTAGAAGCACTACGCGTTGCCGCTGATACGCAATCCAAAGATTCATACCAGTCATCCCAAAGATAACTTCCGATGTAAATAATGTTAGTTTAAGTAAACTTAGGTTATCTAAAGCATTTCAGAGTGACAATTCTAGAAGATGAGGTATATTAAGATTAGTTTGCGGTAATGTTCTGGATTTATGAGATGACGACGGAATGCTCAAATTGAGTCATTTTATATCCAAGTAATATTGTTCATCAAAGGAAATCCAAATATAATTTCATTTTCACTAAATATTATCATTTACACTACATAATAGTTATCATTTTTGAGAAATTAATTGAAAATGACCAATTATTCAACTAATTTTAACATCAAAGTATATCTTCATATATCCAAATTCAGACACTAGTTTTTTCATAATTGTATCTTAATATACTGATGTCTCAAAATAATAACAATATATTTTCAAAAATTATTACTAAGTGTCTTGGAATATGCAGACATCGTGATGTAGCATTGGATTAAAGTTAAGTGAATATTAACTACAGCAAACAGATTAAACAGCAATAGTTTAGTATTTTCAAAATTATCAGATGGTAAATCACAAACATTCACAAACCTATTTATTCGCGATAATTTCCAGTTTAATACTAAATATTGCTTCAACCAAGAGTTCAGATATTTTAACACTAAATTACACTAAAAGATAAACATCAGGTACTTTTGTAAAATATTATCTTATATATTAATAAAGATAGTCTTAGCTTCAAACGTAAAAAGACGCATGTACGTTTGTATCTTTCATTATAAGATGGTAAATCTCATATTATGATACATGATCTTTTAGGTATATACTATTATTGCGTTTCACCCACTCACTCCACACATGGAAGATCGCTTTAAGAAGCTATTTGGAAAAGCCTTCCTGGAGATCATGTAACTTAAGACCCGAGTTTACTGTAAGGATATACTGGATGCTCATCACGAGTTTTTACGGCATCAAGATGGGGTGAAGTTCGACCTCTGGAAAGACATGTCGCTGGCACTGGGTACCACGTCAAAGAAAATACACGACTTCTACCACAACACTTGGAGCAAGCAGTTCTATGACACCATCGACCCATTCAGATAGCAGATCAAGGATCTGGTGAGAAACGCAGGCTCCACAGATTCTATCCAGTAAGTCACAAAGTTCGTAATAGCCTAGCTCAGAAACTCGTAAATAGACGTGAATCTACACTATCAAACGGTATATCAGTACGTAAACTACCAAATTAAAAATAGTGCAAGAAATACAACAATTAGGAATGATAGCAAGAGCTCTGATTTGTGTTCTGTTTTCAAAGAATAGGAGGGAAATGAACAAGTGAAGGAAGATGAACAAGAATATTAGTCGCTATTTCCTTTTTTTGATTTCAACGATATATGAGAGAAATTCATAATTTAACTGAATGAAATTTAATAAAATAATATATATGATATATTATAGCATTTTATTTCATTTCTCAAATGTATCGCCTTTCAAAGATGAAGTTTAACTAATAGTGAAAGTAAATAACAATTTACAATTTAATCGCAATTGGAAACTCAAAACTATTTTTTGTTATTAATTTGATTGTTATAAACGCAGCTAAACTTGAGTCCGACACACTAAAGCAAGACAAGATCATAAACCGTCTCCGAGATTTTAATGTTGATTCGTTGATTTGGTATTTCGCGCTTCCAGCTTGTTTAGCAATTACATCTCATTTTAACGATGCATTTCTTTAAATAGTTTAGCAACATGAACTCCTTCTATAACAACTATTAACTTTTTTTGGGTAGGTGGAAGAATATGAATATATATTCTTAAGTTGTAATTTTATCTTTATCTAGTTGGCATATAATTATACACTAGAATTAACTTTATGAGACACCAAGTCTTCAATAATTACAGTTTAAAATGATATACTTTAGAATTTTGAACTGTGGAAGCAATTATAAATAATGAAAAATAATATTTTAGTAGAACAGTGTATTATTGCTTATCAAGTTAATTTAATTAAGAATTTCACTTCCGATACTTTTTGTCTCTATATTAAATTTTTTAGTAGTTATGGAAATAATATTATAGATTTGTTTCATTTCTCATACAATGTCTGCTGGAACTGGCTCTTCGGCGACTGCCATGTCGCGTGTTTGGACGTTAGATTTTTCTTGTTCTTTTCTGGATTTTCTCCACCATCTCTTCATGTCTCCGGTGACTTCGGCTATTCTAGCTTGTTGCGTGGTGATTTCTCCTCTTTCGAGTTTTCCGTATATCATGTACCTTTCGACGAAGTTTATCATGCCGATGATGCACGCGGCCAGGTCTCCAACGAGCACCCCATAGTAAATTCCCTTCACGTTGTTAATGCTGTAGCTGATTATCGGCTGCATGACAATCACCAGCACCATCCTAGAGAACTGTATTAAAGTGGCCTTAATCGGTTTCTGCTCCATTTGGTTTATGTCGTTCACGCACAAGAAGCAGGTCAAAAGGGGCATGACCGCGTTGAAGCACCTGAAGCCGAACGTGCAGTCGTCGACCATGGGCCAGTACCCGTGAATGAGTGCGTTCGAGTAGTAGTAAACGGTTCCGTTCATAATGATCCAGAGTATTAAGTTGAGTCCCGTTTGATAATAGAAGGTCTTCCTCATTATCTCACGCACTCTGTTCCAGTTCTTCATACCAAGAGCGTAACCGAACGAGGGGCCGAAGGCGAAGCCAAAGGATTAATTGGAGGTGTTAACTAAAGCCGAAAGGTTGGCCACCATTTGGAGAACGGCTACTTGATATTTTTTCTGGGCATAAGATTTAGTTATCTTGGCTATAATCTTATTGCCAACGATTTTAACCACAGGACCTTAAAATTATGTAAGGAGATCTGGAATGGCGATGATGAGCATCTCAACCATAGCCAGGAAGTCGAAGGGCTTCCACCCTTTGTGCGCGAACTTCAGCTTGTAAGTCCTGTTCAGGCGCTTGAAGGGGATGAAGAGGCTTATAACAGCGCAGCCGGTGATGAAATTGGCTATAACTGGTGCAGCAGCGTTGGTGTAGGTTTGCACATGACCCTTTTGAACCACAAAGGTGTAAAAGATGTACACCATCAAAAACTCGATGCAGGCAGTGAAAATCTGCTTAATTGCGTTAAAGAGAGACCTGGAAGTGGCACGCAAAATGTTACCAAACCCGTAGTTGATGGAGTACACAAGCGTACCAATCGAAAAGATCACATACCCATACTGCTTCGCATACTTGAACATATCTGTTCCCTCCTCAGCGCCCAACGAAATAACAATCTTGCCCATAAACGGAAGCGTAAACACTGGCACTATTATCATTATCAAAAAGAGATAGATCATGTAGTGCATGAAATACTTCTGAACCGTGTAGTAATCTCCCTTGCCCAGAGCTGGGGATACAAAGGAAACGAGACCTCCAGAAAGACCGACTGAAATATACATCGTTAAAATGAGCTCCAAAGGCTAAACGACACCTTGAGCGGCCACGCCCACGTCACCAATAAACTTCTTCATCAAGTTTTGTTACGCTATATTGGTCACTGCTGACACTACATTTGCAACAATAGCTGGAAGCGCGAAATACCAAATCAATGTATCAACATTAAAATCTCGGAGACGGTTTATGATCTTGTCCTGCTTTAGTGTGTCAGACTCAAGTTTAGCTGCATTTACAGTCTCAGAATTGTTATCAACAGCTGCAGTTATATCTTAGGGCTTGTTTATTTACTCAGTTTATGTCATTGTACGGGAGTGGAAATATTAAAATATAGTTCTTCATTTATATCAAAATTGTAACATAATGTTTTATTGTTTTAAGAAAAATAGATGGTTCCCCAACCTTAACCTTTAGATTATTAGTAGTAGTTTTAGGACCAGTTTTCAGTGCTCACACTGTGTACTTAAATAAATTGTACACAACAAGTGACTGCTTACCACATGCGAATGATACACACGTATAAATATATATTGATTAATTGAATAAACATAGAATTATTGAAAAAATACAAATAATTTAAATATTATATACTTTATTTCAAAAAATAATAAATGTTGGTTTATAAACAAATTTACGCAATGTTAAGAACGCATTCAAATAATTTAAAATCATATTTGGAGTGAAATAAATAGATTATATATGTTTCTGAAATATATTGCTTTGTGTTATCTATTAAATTTTAACATCCGAATTAACATATTCTTTCAAATTTACATATTAACTTGAACCACTGAACAACAATTTCTCTGTCAACATTTTCTTGTTCTGGAATTACTTCGTAGTGTTAGAATGTTTGAATTTCTTCAATCGCTGGAAGAACTGGAGACTCTGGAGCCGGTTCTTCTTTAGGACATTCTTTCAAATGCAAATATGAATTGTTAATACTATTCTAAATCTGGGACATGTTCCGAGACTACGGCATTTATTGCTGGAACATTATATCATTATGTTATTCAATCTTAGCGAACTTTTACAACAAAAATGAAAGAGAAACTAATATATTGTTTCACTGATCATCACAAACACTACACAGCTAAAACTAAGCTACAATTGCGCTGGGAAAATATAATTGAATATTTTGTACTTTTTTATTGAGTTTGTTGACATTTTTTATAAAAGTTTTCCTAGTTCTTTTGAAATTGACTTTGAGATCGTAATACTACTTGTAAATTTCTTCAACTATATTGTTCTGCAGGAAGAAGCATTTCATTTCGGGCGACAAAGTCCGCATTTCGGAAGTTTACACTTTATATACTCCGAAAAGTTGAGTAGCTTCACTAATGTGCAAGTATTCGTCATCGATATAGTTAGTATAAAATTAACCAGAGTCACATTAAATGTAATCAATTTATTTTACCCGAATTTAAAGCACGTTTTGATTATCAACGAGTGAAATGGCTGAAATATCGAAGAGTTAATTTCCACCAATATAGAGCTCAGCTAAACTAGTCATTATTTCTATATCTATCCAACAATAAACGATAAGAGCACTTTTGACAATCATTATTTCTATTGTGTGTCACAATTGCACAAAATGACAAAAAAAGTTTGTCGCTATTCCCTTAACTCTATTTTACAGCATTTATACCACTTATATTTACAAAATATAATTATCGCATCACATTTCAAATATTTTCACTAAATTAAGTTGTCAATTAAAATATTTTAATTTCATCGTTTTCGTTCTTTCTCCTTAGGCTAAAACAAAGCACAAACAATTTAACACAATTATAATTTTTGTGGAGATCACATTTAGCTATTAATTCACAATTACAAAAATTGAATTTTGAGTTGCATTTATTGTGGTGTGAAAATATTGGAGCGTTGACATTTATATTTTATGCATATAAGTGAATGTTATTCCACTTTAGCAATGAATTGATTGCTGTTATTGTCCTATACTTATTGTATTTTTGTCTGGAACGATGGCGACACCTTATTGTGCGATAGGAAATATACAATAGATGGTTATAATTTATTTCCGTTTTAGTTAACGAGCTAATTTTGTAGCTTCTCAATTTGAGAATCTCAAATTTACTGAAATTGATAAATGATTATCATGATTTATGTGATGAGTATGGAACGATGAATTTAGCATTAGTATTCTTAATGAGGCTACAGTGAGGTGAGTTATTATATTGCGGCGATCACTTGCCTTCTGTCAGTTTTTAGAACGATTCAATTATTTTTGAAACTCGAAGCTTATATGCATAACCTAAATTTCAAAAAATAGTGGGCAGTTGTCTTAATACATGATTATGTAACAACCAAGCTAATATCATATATAACATAATTAATATAGTAGTAAATTATTCAAGACAGCAGGATATCACCCCCTTTTTGGGAATATATCATTCTAAATGAAGGTTTTCGCGGATATTTACTGCAACCTTGCGTCTACTTGTTTCACTGTGCCTTTCATTAGTGGAAGTGGAACTATTAACATATAATGGAGCCAAATTTTAACATCCGAATTAACATATTCTTTCAAATTTACATATTAACTTGAACCACTGAACAACAATTTCTCTGTCAACATTTTCTTGTTCTGGAATTACTTCGTAGTGTTAGAATGTTTGAATTTCTTCAATCGCTGGAAGAACTGGAGACTCTGGAGCCGGTTCTTCTTTAGGACATTCTTTCAAATGCAAATATGAATTGTTAATACTATTCTAAATCTGGGACATGTTCCGAGACTACGGCATTTATTGCTGGAACATTATATCATTATGTTATTCAATCTTAGCGAACTTTTACAACAAAAATGAAAGAGAAACTAATATATTGTTTCACTGATCATCACAAACACTACACAGCTAAAACTAAGCTACAATTGCGCTGGGAAAATATAATTGACTATTTTGTACTTTTTTATTGAGTTTGTTGACATTTTTTATAAAAGTTTTCCTAGTTCTTTTGAAATTGACTTTGAGATCGTAATACTACTTGTAAATTTCTTCAACTATATTGTTCTGCAGGAAGAAGCATTTCATTTCGGGCGACAAAGTCCGCATTTCGGAAGTTTACACTTTATATACTCCGAAAAGTTGAGTAGCTTCACTAATGTGCAAGTATTCGTCATCGATATAGTTAGTATAAAATTAACCAGAGTCACATTAAATGTAATCAATTTATTTTACCCGAATTTAAAGCACGTTTTGATTATCAACGAGTGAAATGGCTGAAATATCGAAGAGTTAATTTCCACCAATATAGAGCTCAGCTAAACTAGTCATTATTTCTATATCTATCCAACAATAAACGATAAGAGCACTTTTGACAATCATTATTTCTATTGTGTGTCACAATTGCACAAAATGACAAAAAAAGTTTGTCGCTATTCCCTTAACTCTATTTTACAGCATTTATACCACTTATATTTACAAAATATAATTATCGCATCACATTTCAAATATTTTCACTAAATTAAGTTGTCAATTAAAATATTTTAATTTCATCGTTTTCGTTCTTTCTCCTTAGGCTAAAACAAAGCACAAACAATTAAACACAATTATAATTTTTGTGGAGATCACATTTAGCTATTAATTCACAATTACAAAAATTGAATTTTGAGTTGCATTTATTGTGGTGTGAAAATATTGGAGCGTTGACATTTATATTTTATGCATATAAGTGAATGTTATTCCACTTTAGCAATGAATTGATTGCTGTTATTGTCCTATACTTATTGTATTTTTGTCTGGAACGATGGCGACACCTTATTGTGCGATAGGAAATATACAATAGATGGTTATAATTTATTTCCGTTTTAGTTAACAATAGAGTGCCGAGACGCACAAGCTTGTGCAAAAATTGTTTTGGATTTGAATTATATTTTAAAACTTATATATGTATATATTCACTATCATTTTTGTCCGTCTACTTTTTTCAATTTTTTCACACTACGCAAGATATAGAAAAAATATTAATAACTCACTACACACAGCTTACTGAGGACTGGTACTTATTGTTATAACTAGACATAAGATGAAGAACTATAATTGATGTCTTAGTACATTTCACATCTTTGCAAGAATTTATCAGTCTCCAATATTTCAAGTGATTTTCTGGTAAAAGTAAAAGGAATCTTATATTTTAATAAGTTATTACCAGTAAGTCTATTAGTGATATTATACTATTATTTTATTCTCCACTATCTTTCCTCATTTATTCCAAAACAATTTTTAGGTTCAATAATACAATAATAACTCTGGTTATAAACGATATACTGTGGATTCAATATTATAATTATATTAGTAGATTAGGCTTATACTGTTCTACAAAGATTGAGGAAAATAATATTTACTATTCCTGTACAGCTGTACAGTGAATTTCTGCAATTAGTACTACTTTTGAAAGCAATTAGTAAAGTTAATCTAGAGGATCTAATTTATATTACTACTAGTCCAAGTTAGTATGTCATAAATATCGAAGAATATCCCAACATCAAAATTATTGTAGGATATACAAATCCATAATTTTACATATTATAGAAACTAAGTAAATTGGTAGCACTAAGGACTTCCATCAAATATAGTGTCATATATACTTCTAGTAATTGAACCCCACGATATAAGTGTAACTCGATAATTGAACTCAAACTTACCTGTTACCGTTAAAAATCGATATCTACCAGATTTTATCAATTCAACCTGGAATATGTATTACTATAACTCATTAGTTGATATGTATTAAAATAGCACCAGTACTGGATATTGATCATATTAGTCAAGTTAACATAAATTTGAAGTTAACTATTATAGGATCCTTAAGATAAATTTTGTAGTTGCTCTTATATTGTCGTTATGTATTATTTGTAGTTCTAAGAATACTAGCAGCTTATTAAAGCTAAACATTTATATACGTTAGATCCTATTATTAAAATTGAATTTTTATAATTATAGCAGTAGGCTTAAATGAAAACTTGTAATAAGTTTATTGTTATGTTGATGACTAATAAAATATAATATGTTGTTATTGTACTTACTATAAATTATTTAAGATTTGATGAATTCATAATCTTTAATAGTAGAACGAAGTGGAAACTTTAAATCATCTATGTTACTACTTTCTAAATTAAGAAGATACTATATCATTTACTCTAGTTTACCAAAATTATTTGGTCCCTCTTTCCCAATATATCAAAATTATATGTATAAACCAGAATATCTTTAAAGATTAAGAATTGAGCTAAAATCCAGTTACTTGCGATATAAATATTATAATATTTTAGTTTGGACCAGATTGACTTTTGCACAATTCAAAATATGGAACTATGTTCCAAAGTTACTTTGATACCATCGAACTTTTATATTCTTTATTAGCTTGGATATGTTAGTTTTTGTATTTACCATGATAAAAGTTGATCTATAGTCATTCACTAGTTGTCTAACAAAAATCAGTCAATAACTCTTTTCATTGGCATTTGAAGTGGTAATGGTTTCCGCAAAAAATACTAGTATGAACCAGCCCTATATGATAGTATAATATAAAGTCATTCTGAAACAAAAGTTTTCCTTAAAATATACTACCGGCACGCTATTGTTAACTGATTTTTTCACAGAGCTGAAATCTCTTTATGTGTTTTTTTGAGAATGAAAACTTTAAATACATTATCTATTAATTTTACATATTTTGTAGCAGTAACACTACAGAATGCCACACCACCAACATAAAATGAAAATGACGATCATATTCAGGTCATTTCAAAATATACGTTTCTATTTTTAATAAATGTTACCGAAATTACATTAAAATCTAAAATAAACTCATAAAAATTTAAATTTTTATAAGCGGTTCAAATTAACAAGTTTTTTACCTCTATTTACCCGATATTATATTATTCAAAAATAAATTGAAGATTAACTACTGTTTAGTTGACTATACCAGTAATGAAAAACATTATGAAAAAGTTATCAGATAATATGATATCCTTTTTTTACTTGAAAATAGCAGATAAAATGGTACTTAGTACTTATCTAGAAATAAATAGATGAAATAAATATTCAAATTGTATTAAAAATAGAATTCGTGACGATTAATATAATTTTTATGTTAAATTTAATTATAGTTAAGCTATACATTGCGATTTAGTCATTTTTTGTCGATGGTGTGGCATTCTGTAGTGTTACTGCCACAAAATACGTTAAATTAAGTATTATAATATTAAATGTTTTCATTCTCAAAAATACACATAAAGAGAATTTATCTCTGTGAAAAAATCAGTTAACGAGCTAATTTTGTAGCTTCTCAATTTGAGAATCTCAAATTTACTGAAATTGATAAATGATTATCATGATTTATGTGATGAGTATGGAACGATGAATTTAGCATTAGTATTCTTAATGAGGCTACAGTGAGGTGAGTTATTATATTGCGGCGATCACTTGCCTTCTGTCAGTTTTTAGAACGATTCAATTATTTTTGAAACTCGAAGCTTATATGCATAACCTAAATTTCAAAAAATAGTGGGCAGTTGTCTTAATACATGATTATGTAACAACCAAGCTAATATCATATATAACATAATTAATATAGTAGTAAATTATTCAAGACAGCAGGATATCACCCCCTTTTTGGGAATATATCATTCTAAATGAAGGTTTTCGCGGATATTTACTGAAACCTTGCGTCTACTTGTTTCACTGTGCCTTTCATTAGTGGAAGTGGAACTATTAACATATAATGGAGCCAAATTTTAACATCCGAATTAACATATTCTTTCAAATTTACATATTAACTTGAACCACTGAACAACAATTTCTCTGTCAACATTTTCTTGTTCTGGAATTACTTCGTAGTGTTAGAATGTTTGAATTTCTTCAATCGCTGGAAGAACTGGAGACTCTGGAGCCGGTTCTTCTTTAGGACATTCTTTCAAATGCAAATATGAATTGTTAATACTATTCTAAATCTGGGACATGTTCCGAGACTACGGCATTTATTGCTGGAACATTATATCATTATGTTATTCAATCTTAGCGAACTTTTACAACAAAAATGAAATAAAGCCAACCAATAGACGATAAGATTCAACAAAAGACGCTGTAGCGCGATAGAGACGATGATAAGCTGTAGCGCCACATTTGTGTTGAAGCGCTAGCTTAGGAGTGGAATATATAAATAACAGCGGAATATATGTAAATATAATATAATCAACGAGTAAATATCTAAATTCACATGTATTTGTATACTTTTATATAATAGTTTAATCATATATTATTTCTAAATCTGAAGAATGTAATATGATGTATTATATAACTTATAAATAATATATTTATCATTCGGCTATACTTTTGGAGGATCTTTTCTAAGTCCTTGCTGTCATTGATTAGATTTCTATCGCACCATTACAAAAGCAATTGTGTGGAGTGTTCATTTATTTTTTATTTCTCAAAAATATAATTATATACATCACACTTCAATACAAAACAATTAACTATCGACCAAATCTCATCGTGATAACATAATATCACGCTGAAAATAGCCAAAGTACGCTAGAATCGTGGACGATGGTTGACTTTAAAATGAAAGAGAAACTAATATATTGTTTCACTGATCATCACAAACACTACACAGCTAAAACTAAGCTACAATTGCGCTGGGAAAATATAATTGAATATTTTGTACTTTTTTATTGAGTTTGTTGACATTTTTTATAAAAGTTTTCCTAGTTCTTTTGAAATTGACTTTGAGATCGTAATACTACTTGTAAATTTCTTCAACTATATTGTTCTGCAGGAAGAAGCATTTCATTTCGGGCGACAAAGTCCGCATTTCGGAAGTTTACACTTTATATACTCCGAAAAGTTGAGTAGCTTCACTAATGTGCAAGTATTCGTCATCGATATAGTTAGTATAAAATTAACCAGAGTCACATTAAATGTAATCAATTTATTTTACCCGAATTTAAAGCACGTTTTGATTATCAACGAGTGAAATGGCTGAAATATCGAAGAGTTAATTTCCACCAATATAGAGCTCAGCTAAACTAGTCATTATTTCTATATCTATCCAACAATAAACGATAAGAGCACTTTTGACAATCATTTTTTCTAGTGTGTGTCACAATTGCACAAAATGACAATAAAAAATTTGTCGCTATTCCCTTAACTCTATTTTACAGTATTTATACCACTTATATTTACTAAATATAATTGTCGCATCATATTTCAAATATTTTCACTAAATTAGGGTGTCAATTAAAATATTTAAATTTCATCGTTTTCATTCTTTCCCCTTAGGCTAAAACAAAGCGCAAACAATAAAGAGCAATTATAATTTTTATGGAGATCACATTTAGCTATTAATTCATAATTACAAAAATTGAATTTTGAGTTGCATATATTATGGTGTGGAAAATATTGGAGCGTGGACATTTATATTTTATGCATATAAGTGAATGTTATTCCACTTTAGCAATGAATTGATTGCTGTTATTGTCCTTCTTATTGTATTTTTATCTGGAACGATGGTGACACCATATTGTGCGATAGGAAATAGACAATAGATGGTTATAATTTATTTCCGTTTTAGTCAACGAGCTAATTTTGTAGCTTCTCAAATTTACTGAAATTGATTAATGATTATCATGATTTATGTGATGAGTATGGAACGATGAATTTAGCATTAGTATTCTTAATGAGGCTACAGTGAGGTGAGTTATTATATTGCGGCGATCACTTGACTTCTGTCAGTTTTTAGAACGATTCAATTATTTTTGAAACTCGAAGCTTATATGCATAACCTAAATTTCAAAAAATAGTGAGCAGTTGTCTTAATACATGATTATGTAACAACCAAACTAATATCATACATAACATAAGTAATATAGTAGTAAATTATTCAAAACAGCAGGATATCACCCCCTTTTTGGGAATGTATCATTCTAAATGAAGGTTTTCGCGGATAATTACTGCGACCTTGCGTCTACTTGTTTCAATGTGCCTTTCATTAGTGGAAGTGGAACTATTAACATATAATAGAGCCAAATTTAAACATCCGAATTAACATATAATTTCAAATTTATATATTAACTTGAACCACTGAACAACAATTTCTCTGTCAACATTTTCTTGTTCTGGAATTACTTCGCAGCGTTAGAATGTTAGAATTTCTTCAATCGCTGGAAGAACTGGAGACTCTGGAGCCGGTTCTTCTTTAGGCCATTCTTTCAAATGCAAATAAGAATTGTTAATACTATTATAAATCTGGGACATGTTCCGAGACTACGGCATTTATTGCTGGAACATTATATCATTATGTTATTCAATCTTAGCGAACTTTTACAACAAAAATGAAAGAGAAACTAATATATTGTTTCACTGATCATCACAAACACTACACAGCTAAAACTAAGCTACAATTGCGCTGGGAAAATATAATTGACTATTTTGTACTTTTTTATTGAGTTTGTTGACATTTTTTATAAAAGTTTTCCTAGTTCTTTTGAAATTGACTTTGAGATCGTAATACTACTTGTAAATTTCTTCAACTATATTGTTCTGCAGGAAGAAGCATTTCATTTCGGGCGACAAAGTCCGCATTTCGGAAGTTTACACTTTATATACTCCGAACCAGACAATTTGTATTTGAAAATGGGGTGATATCCTGCTGTC
>CAXDID010001116.1:0-157154 GCA_963988835.1 Hexamita inflata
AAAATAACAAGAAGCCCTCGAAAAACAAAGAAAATAACAGGAAGAGGACGAAGAAGTGCAAAAACAACTCGAAATGGAAAGACTCAAAATAATTCAAAAAGAAAACGAAAAGAAACAAGCTGAAGAAGAAAAATAAAGACTTAGATAAGAAGCTGAAGAAATTAAAAGAAAAGAAGAAGAGGAAAAAAGAAGAATACAAGAAGCGGAAGAAGCCAGAATTCTTGAACAACAAAAAGAAGCAATGAGACTCTACTAACAAGAAATAGAAGAATAAAAGAAAAAAGTGGAATAACAACAACTTTTAGATCAACAAAAAGCTCTTGAAAACAACGTACATGAGCATACACAAGAAACTAATAATATTGATAATTTGGAAACAAACATATAAATAAACGCTCTTGAACTCTAGAGAGAATAATAGAAAATAGAAGAGCTAAATAACATTAAATTTATAGAAGAATAAAAGAAAATTGAGCAGCAATAACGAATTTAACAAGAATAAGATAAATAAACGTAGCAAGCACTTGAAAAGTAGAGAAAGCTAGAAGAAGAAGTAAAATAATAGTAACTAGATATGGAAAAACTCTTAATCATTCGAAAATAGCAATAAGATAATGATAAAATAAATGTTAAAGAAGCCAAAATTATTACAAATCAAAATTTGACTGTTCAACACTAACTTAAAGACAAAGCGATTTCTCAAGATTAAATTATATTAAGCTAAATAGAAATGTAAATTAATCAAGAATCGAAATAATTCGAATTTATTAAATATTATTATAATTAAGAATAAAATCAGGTAAATATCCCAAAATATAATTTTAAATAATATTAAATTAATGATTTAAAAATTGATATTAATGAACTATTATCTCTAAAATATGTTTATGATGTGTTAGAATTCAATAATTAGCATTTAAACAAAAATTAATTGTAAATTAATTAAAATAACTAAATTGATATAAAGTCAATTCAGAATATACTTACTGAAGAAGAAATTAAAATAAATTAATAAAAATATTAATGCATCAAGTGTAATTAGTAATGTGATATTTCAATAACATAGAAATAGATTGCTCCATTATGTTAAACCTGTGAATCAAAACAAATATCTTATATTTAATTGCAAACATTATTTTCAGCTTAAGTAAGAAATATAAAAGAGTTTTAAGATATTTTTGAGATTGAAGCAATAACTGAAATTAAGCGTGTAATTAATTTATATGTTAAATCTTGTTAAATGGCTTCAAGTTTCATTTCCATTCATGATATATTATCGGAAATGACTTAGAGTTAACTCACACCTTCGAGTAATGTTAATAAGTTCGCACAATACTTGTAATCTTAGGATCATAAATTTAAACTAAATATACCATTATAGTTGTCCAGTTTTAAAGGTGCGTAAGGATATTATTCTTTAACATTGCTTGAAATTCTTGCTTAAAGATCAAGTATTCATAATTAATGTTCAATTTGTATGTTTAATATTTAAATATTGTAATATGATTAAGAAATATTGATTTAAATGATTAAAGAACGAATATTTGGATGGAAAATTTGTGTTAAATGTCTTCGATTTGCTCATCATGTATGTTAAAATGGGGAATTTTGTAATGATTGCAAGTGATTTTTCATTTACTTTATATATAAAAATATCCCACTTGACTTTCGTTTATACTGGTTTAGTCTTGAGTTCTAAACCTTTATATAATATATTATTACTTTTCTAAATAATGTTTTGATTTTCATAAATAATTCAGCATCATTGCTATAAAATTCAGAAAATAATTAAGTATAATAATTATTATTCTCAGAAATGCATACTAGTGATTTCATACTAGTAATTTCAATTACTTTTCAAATATTATACTATTTTTTATAATAGTCATGGTTTAGAACAATCATGGTTTAGAAAGGAAAGGAAATGTGATCATCAGAGAAAAAGGGTGACCAGTATAGACGTAATTTACGGAGTGATGTCTTCTTCTATTTTTTATAATATTTTTTGTAACTATTTTAACTGAAGTGGGATTTAAGATATCATAGATACTTTGTATCATACCATATGTCACGTGATAATCGAATTTCTTATATTTAAAATAGTATATTGAATAGTATATAAAAGTTGTCAGATTATTAAAATTAACAATATTATTTTGAAAATTATGCTAACAAAATAATTATTATAATTTTTACGAAGCTTAAAATTTTGATTTGAATGTTAAAATAAAAATAGATTTTAACATTAATATTTAATAATAATTGGCCATAATTTGGAAATAAAAGAAAGTAAATTCTCCACTCAGATGTTTGCGATTACATTTATTCTTTCAGAACTGAATGCGTTGTAATCATCAGTTAACAGGATTATCAACAACAATTCTATGAACTAACTTAACGCTGCACAGATCCAAACTTGCACGAATTCTAAAATAATAGTCGGAAAAGTGAAAATGTTCTGCGTTCGTGGAAACCAGACCAACGTGTTCGTTACTCACACTGCCTCGTTTTCTAACACCAACGACTTCAACGCGAGCATCCTCTTCGACGCGACGCGCCTGGACCGCTTCGTGTACGCCGGCCAGATCTCGTACTCTTCTCAGATGCAGATGTTCTCGCTGGTGTCTTCCGGCTCGCTCCGAATCACCTCCAGCAACATCACGGTATCCCAGCTCCAGTGCCCGTCCGCCGCCCTGCTGTCCTCCCGCGGGGCTCTGGTCTTGAACAACTCGGCGGTCTCTTTCTCGCACTCGGGACAGGCTTCCGGCGGCCTGGTCTTCGAGTCCCTGGACATGGCGGTCTTCAACGTGGCCTTCGCCTGCAGCATCACTGCTTCGTACGGCGGCCTCTTCGCCTTCTCCGCCTCCGGGAAACTCGTCCTGGACCGCTTCTCGGCCACTGGCGTCTTCACCGTCCCGGGCCCCAGCCTGGTGAACGCCGGCTCTCTTCTGGCCATCACCATCCGGAACGCCAGCGCGGCCTTCTTCGTCCAGAGCAGGTGCGCCTCGGGCTCGTGCAGCATGGCGGGGCTCCTGGTGGCGGGGCTCGACCCGGCCTTCTCCTGCGGCTCAAACGCGGAGTACTGCAGCATGAGATAGGTGCTCTTCGGAGACTACCTCTAGAAGGAGATCGTGGTGGACGGAGTCGCTGTCCAGGCCAGGTGCGCCGTCGAGGGCGTCCAGGACTTCAACTACAGCTACGTGCGCGTGGACGAGTCCGTGTCTGGAGCGAAAGCGAATTCCTCACTATTCTGCTTCAGGCCTGTATTCACGAGGATGATCGTGTCTGGGAGCTACCAGGTTACAGGCTCTGGCTCAGATGTGTCCTGCGGGTCTATCTTCGTGGCTTCTCCAGATAAACTGGTTACTTTACAGAATTCGAAGGTAGTGGTGAACTTCTCCACCTCTAATTAGGTAAATCTGTCTATATTTATTAATTAAGATTAAAATGTAATATTGATTTAGAACACCAATATAGCGTTAAGATTCCAGTCTGATTCTTTATAAGTATATTAAGGTATTTCAAAATAAGTCTAAACATTAAGTATTGGAAATTGTGTTATAAACTATGATGCTAATAACATAAATTAATTTCATGGATTAGCGTAAACAATAATAGCCGCATCTGTAAATTATGTGACTATATCTATGTAAGTAAATGGCTACTATGCCTATGGCATTGCTAAATCATGTTATAGTAACGCATAAATATATAATTCTGTGATTTAAGGTTCATTAAATGCTCCAGTCACCTATGGTATTATGTTGGAGGCTACAGGTATTATAAATCTTGCAAATATTACCTTTTCTCTTAAAACGACAGGATAATCAACCTCTAATTGTGGATTTATACGGTATATCAGTCTGGTTAATGCGGTAACAACAAGTAATATAACATTTTTAGGTTTTGAAAAAACGCCTAACATTATGAGTTAATATGGATATTCTTAATTTTCGTGTCCGTGCATGACGAATTCGAATTTGGTTAATGGATTGTGTTATTGCATAGACGGAGCTTAGCCTTAAGGTAATGAATGTACGTGTACATAATATTCGCTGTTAGTAACTTCTAACCAGGGAACAAAATCATGTGTTTGTTAAGTAGCTCAAACAACGTTAACGAATGGAATTTGTACTTGCGTGGTTCCATATCTATAAATAGTTGATAATAGTTGTTCATGTGTTGTTGGAACTGTTTGCGGAACAAGATAACAGTATTAAACCAGAAGTCACGTTTGTGAAAGTTCATCGCACCGAATTAATAATTGCTGCTCAGAAATCGTCAATATTCCAATTTGCAACTGCTCAGAAACAGAATGGAGTAACAGTGATAGTTCGTGCACCGTTCTAAGTGAATAAATTGCTGGAGAAACGAGATCTTATACATATAATAGTTAGAGCATTTCGTGTCCTGATCTAGATACATGCGGTGGAACAAAATACATATCTGGAAGTTACTGTGAATGCAGTAAAACAGTTTGTACTTAGTTGAAATATAATTCATGCAGAATGCTTACTTTCACGTCATATTTAGCGCAATTAGGTCAATAGTGTAATTGCGTAGAAAATCCAGTGCCGTCCAGTTGACTGATAACCGTTCATTTCTTATTTATAATGAATTTTTTAATTATAAGATATTAACAAGCTTTTACTGTTGTTCAAATTCATTCAGCGATTATTAATAACATGACTCACTCTCGCGATTATTATATGGTTAAACATTTTTTAAACAGTTAAGTAAACAATAAATTATATGTTTACTACATGTTTTTAATAACTGTTTATATTGCTTCCGCACCAATAAATGGACAGATAGTCTAATATTGTCTAGTCCGAAAAATCATTGAGTTAATTCAAGTCCGAAGACGTTCAAGCTTAAAATTTAATAAATTAAGTGGTTCCAGCCATTTAACCAATTTAGGAAGAGTCAGTTATTAAAAAAGCGTAAGAGTCAGTTCCATCTGTTACTGCTGTGTATACTATGGAGTAGTATTTAATCGATCCGATAGTAACGCATTTGCAGGGTTTATCCTTAAATCAAGTATTTTGCAAGGCAGTAAACAGCATAATTTATCTTGGGATAAGTTATTATTATTTCTATTTATTTGGGGTGAAGGCCTTTAATTATTTAATTCTGCAGGAGGTTTTATTTTAAATTTCAAGTGCTATTTCCGATGGGTTATATCAGGTTTCAGTGTGTTAGCTTGCTGTCAACTTGCTTTCAAGTGAGAAGCTGAGTGCCTAGGAGACTTTTTCCATTTCTATCCTTGCTGGCTCTATATTATCAATTTTTGCCGGTATTATTCTCGTTTTCCTGTTTCCCGTGTTTCAAGCTGCGACTGGTGTCGATTCCATATTTAAAACTGCTTTTTAGGCCCAGGCTATAACAAATCCGCTGTTGTCTTCCCTCTCGTCCGGTTTTCACCACCGCTACAGGCTCGAGAACCGCCGTTTTCTTATTTTCAGCAGGCAACTATTCAGCTCCATCTCTCATTTGGTCTTCACCGGCCTTGCAATATTCTTCGGTGGGTCGGCTTCCTCTTCATAAATCGGGTTCATTATCTCTCAACTCGTGTTCGTTTTTTGGAACATGCTCATTCTGAGTGGGCATTCAATGTGGCACATCCCCTTGTTTGACCAGTTTTAAATTACACCCGTTTATTTCTTCACCGTTTTGAGGGACGTCAAAACCTGGGGTCCCGTTTTCAAGCTCATAGCTGGTTCAATTTCGAACATTCTCTGCTACTTGAGTGGTTCAGTTCAGGTTTTAATTATTTTGAATGCGGTTTTGAAGAACAACGGAACAACAAGTAATGTGTCAATGGTTTTTATTTACTTCTGGTTCGGCCAGATTGGGCGGATTTGCTCGCCAATAGGGCAAAATCTAGCTGTGCTGCTAACGGTTAACAAGGGACACGATGACAAATCGAGAATCAGCACCGGAATTCTAAGGGGAATGATACTCGGAATAGGTGGATCTGGAGTAATTGCTGTTATATTCATTATATTTTACAAACAAATACTGAGCTTCTTCATGACCGCCGAAACAGTTGAAATCATCACGAACTCGAGCAACGCAGGAGAAGCCGCCACATTCGGATTCATAGCAGCTGTTATTGACACTATGATCAACACCGTGCAAAACACAAACATCGCACTCGGCAGGTAACTTGTACAAACAATCATATTTGTCGGAAGACTAATTACAAGCGTAGCACTGGTACTCGTTATTAATACTAAAATTGCTACTTCGGACAATTACCTAAGATCCCTACTGTTTTGCGATTGCGCAGCCGGAGCCACCGCAATTGCGTCATTACTTGTTTACATGTTCAAAATGCAAGTATCACAAAAAGATGTTAAGAAGAAAAAGTAAAAATCTCGTAGAAAATCAATTGATGAAGAACTAGCCAAAGCTATGTGAGAAAATTATAAATATTATGATAATCAATGATTTATTTATATTGGGATTAATGATAGACTTATAGTAAATTGCTTAGACCCTAACCTTCTTTCATAAACATGAATTCTATTAAAATTATAAATTATAAACAGTTTTCTATAAATTTATTGAAATCCACTTCCCCAACCAATGAAACCCAATCCTCCTGCGCAGCCTGTTCCAGATTAAAAAACTGGTGATGCTCAAAATATAAAGTTTAATTTGAAGCAATTGCTTGTCTATGGTCTTCCTGACGAGGACCCTGAGACATTATTCAAGCAGCTTACGAACCTTACTCCAACTATTTCAGATCCAATGGATGGTAACCCACCGTATCGTGTGCTGACGTTTAATACAGAAAATGACGCGGACAACGCGTTTGAGCTATTCGGCTCTCAAACTCAATTGAACATGCAGAAGTATCAGAACGCGAATAAGATGAAGATTGTTAGCGCTCCAGAGGCGTTCAAAATAAAAGTTTACCTCGAGAATTTGGTCGTTTTGATCCCAGAAATTGATCAGCCACTGAAGAACAGCCTGAGAATGCTCAAAAACTACGTTAAAACGTTCCAGTTCAACGACATCTCACTCAAAAGGAAGCAGATTCAGCAGAACATGTTCGATATATTAAAATTAATCGGATAAATAGACTAGAACGAGATTGAAATCCTCTGGGAACGATTCTAGAACATTTTGAATTATTCGGACTAAAACGAGAACCTGAAACTGATCAACTGGTTTTTAAACTCGTTCTCAAACGCTGTAATTCAAAGATAGGACATTAAGCTCGAAGTTAGATTATTCAGCTTCGGAAGAACAACACTGCCACTCCCAATATACCAACTAAGAAATAGAATACTTTAAGGTCATGATTCACCTATGATCATAATTAAATCATCCAATGGATCCGGAAAAAGTCTTTTGTTTCCCATATTTATGATGCAATTGCACTAAATAAAGGGTTAAAGTGATAATAAACGCATATTTATCACATAACCATCCGTTTAACATGCACTACTAATCAAGCAAACTCTTAAAGAAAAAATTCTGGATAATACTTACATAGTATCAACTAACCCAGAGGAAACTAATGCAAATATTTGTATTTGTACTCCATTTTAACTAACCAAAGTAATTTCGTAAAATCCAACAATTATCAAAAAATCTGTATTTATTTTAGATGATTTTCACACTAGAACGGTTGCATTAGATATATTATTTGTTTAAATTATGGCAAATAACAAATATTTGACAGAGTCATTTTAGTTTATTATGATGTCAGCTACTCCTGATTAAGATATTATAAATTAAATACCTTAATTATATCGTAAAGATGTTATAATTGAAGTTGAAAACAAAAAATAATACGAGATTCTTGAAAAAACTATAAAAATAAAAGATGTTCAAGAACTAATAGAAATATAGGCAAACACAAATGTTGAATATTTAAATGATATATTAGTAGCAGCTAAACCATTTGGAGACATCTTAAATATTTCTTGTGATTTAAATGATTAGGACGAATTATATAACTAATTTGTCGAAAAAATTAAAGGAAATAACTAATTAGTTTTGATAAATACAAAATAGTTAAATAATAATGATTTAAAAAGTTTAATTTAATAAGTTTAATAATTATGCCAAAGGGATCCTCAAAAACTATATATTATACCTATATTGTGGCATGGACAAAATAATAGTGTTGAAAACATTTTATTAACAGCATTCCCTCCTGATTTATAATAATAATGTATTAAAGTACTTTTCACAACAGATACATTATATACTACTGTGAGATGTGATGATCTAATTTGTGTTATAACTCCCTGCATTATCAAAGAATTATCATGGAATGAAACTAAAGGTAAAACATATGTAACTAAAAAAATATCTGAATCTGAAAAAATATAAAGAAAATATCGCACAGGCTAAACACAGAATGGCTTCGCTTTCTTTATTGATGTAGAATCTGTAACTTAACAATAATCACCTGAAATACTAAGAGCTGATTTTAAACATACTATTTTAGAACTTCTAGAGTTAAATTTAAATATTGCGAACATAACTAATTAATTACCTACAAAACCAATGCCTAATCAAATAGATTAAGCTATGTCAATTTTAACTAAAATTGATGCAGTGAAAAACAATAAAATAACAGATTTGGGTAGAAGATTATTGTAGTATACTGACATTGATACTATAGTAGGTTACGTATTAGATAATATGCTATATGATGCTAAACAAGATGGTAAAGAGTAAATACTTGTTGCAATCATCATATTTTGCTTTATTTTCGAATAAAATTAATTGATATTAAATAAGTATAGTCCAGTTATTAAAAAATGCTTTGTTAAGGAAAGTGATGCGGTGACAATAATAAAATGCTTTTTAGATATTGAAATGTAAGTTGAACAGAATAATTATTGTTTAAATAATTAATTATCATATCAAACATTTATTCAGGTTCGAAATCATGTTTAGCACATATATAAGAATATATTAAAAGTAAATAAAATTTCAATTCCTGATAATTATGATATTCATCCAACATTATAGAAAATATAATAAATGAATATTTTTAATATATTAAATATGTTTTTAGAATACTATTCGAAAACCCGGAACAAAATAGATAAAAATAGTGCTGAAAAATATTAAGGTGTATTTGAACAGATTTCAAATGTTTCCTCAACACCTAAATATAATTATTTATCTTAATACTATCTAAATAACTAATTAAATGCATATATCTAATGTTAGGACCGGTTTGGAGTAGAATAGCTAACAGCTTTTAATAAAGTTTACTTTTTTGATATTTTATTTGACTAAGACAAAGATATTTATTTAGGAAAATTTATGCATTCAATGGATGGTTCATATGATGTTTGTAATCATATAAAAATTACATAAAATGCAATTAAATTGCCATTTACAGAGTTTCTTATTAATTCTGTCTTCAAAAATTCATATGAATAATACGATATTAGATAAATGGCACAACAAAGTATTTCTGAAAATGAATAAGCTTTATTTGTAGAAAGTCTAGATAAGCAGTATTTAACATATACAACAACAAAAAATACATCAAAGAAGACATAGGAAAACATTAGTTAAATTATATAAAAAATAATTAGAATATCAGCATAGTGCCCAACTACACTAATATCAAGATATCCTGGATTAAAAGATTATTACATAGAATTTTAATAAAAGGATAATATTTGTGATGCTAAATTTATTCGAAAAGCTAAAGATAATGAAGATGTTGGCCCATTCGCATATGCATTAAACGATTATGCTATAAATTATTTATTATAGTAAGATATAACTTAATATAGAATTTCATTTGTTTTTGATTTAAATGATAAAAACTTTAGTTCTAATAAATATTCGTGTGAACTTAATTACAATGGTGATAATGTTTGGATAATTTCAAACAATACTATTTTAAGTTAACTTATAATTTTAAGTGAAAATAAAATTTAATAACTAAAATAACTAAAATGGGATAACTAAAATATTCAACATTATGCATAAGATATAAATTAAAGAAAATTTATTGATATACAGAATAAATAAATACCAGGAATAACGATCTTCCACTATGAAAATGAGTTATTAATATAACCTAAGTAATTATATATTAATGATATCGAACAAAAAACTGTATTTAATGTATTCCAAGATAATATAAAGAATTTGAGTAAATTATCAGAAAACTAAAAAATAAATAACATTAAAGGTTCAAAGATAGATAACAAAGAATAAATTATGAAAGAAGTTGAATAATTGGTTCAACTCAAATAACAATAATGTAGAGATGTAAATGGATTACTTTCATTTTCAATTCCTTAAAAGTAATGTGGAATATTTAACGACAGTGATTAAAATGGACCTAAAATAATTAAAAATGGTAATTACAAATGGACAGGATATTATTACAATTTTATTGTACATCTAGAAATATAAAATTATTATAACAATAAAGATTTTAAAACAATAATAGAATAGATTATTGATAAATTTGGGATGTTTGTGTTATACCACAAATATAATGGTAATACATATATAATTGATATTAGAACCTTGGAAGCAAGTACAGCTATGTTAAATGTATTAGAAGAAAAATTATAAGGATAAACTATAAGGATACCATATAATATTATACCTAAAGAACTTTAAAATAATTCATTAATAATTGAAGATATAAAAAAGTTAATAAGTAACACCTATAAAACAAAACTTGTTTAAATTACATAGGAAGGAGCGTTATAAGGAGATATGAAATAAATATAATCCATAATATCTGACTTAAAGTCGGGCGCTATTAAAATATAGTTATCTTTGAAAGAAATACCATTTTATAACTTACCAAAGATTAAAATTGAAAAAATAAAGAGTTCTTACCAAAATGAAAATATCAACATGAATTCAACAGGAAACAAACTTATCGTTCCAACTTCGATGTATGAATAAATATATGAGCAAATATTAGATTTAATGGAAGAAAATAATACTGATAACTTAATATCGTTTGGATTATGTGATTATTGTTACGCCAATAACATAAGCATTGTTTCTAAAGAAAAGAACGAAATTAAATGTTATTTCTATTGTTAATAGTGTATTCAGTATTAACTTTAAAACTAATATAGTTAACCAGAAATAATTATTAAAATAGGTTAAGGCGAGGAAAATATTGGTAAATTTGTTTCATTTTTCTAAGATAATGAACATATTAGAGATTATGCATTCCGCATTCTTATCAAAACGGGGGAAATGGCGGCACATCATTCATAATAATTTAAATTTTGTCCTATTTGTAATTAAGTTGCAGATAAATGTGGTGAGCCTGGTTAAGATTCGCTATTGTATGATTGTTAAAAATGCAATCATAAATGGTGCACTGACTGTGGTGATTGGCATAAACCTGGTTAAAAATGTGCAGGTTTAGGCAATAACAAAAGATGTCCTGGGTGTAAATCTATAACAGAAAAAACGGATGGGTGTAACCGTATCACATGTCCATGCGGTACGCATTGGTGTTGGGTATGTGGTACATTTTCAGGTAAAACAGCTCAGCAAGTGTATGATCATTTGACTGCAGCACATGGAGGATATTGGTGATACTTCTTAATATAGAGATAATATTATAGATTTTTATTTATTGTTTTGTTTGTTATATTTTTTCTAAGGCTAGTTAAGTCAGGTGGTTTTTTGCACGCATTTGAGCATTTGCGTACCCAAGAAATTTTGAAAATAAAAATATTTCATTCAACTTTATTATAAAATGCTAAATTAACAAGTAATATAGAATTGAAGACTTGGAACATGAGCTTTTTTAAGCATTAATTGAATTTTATTACATAATATATATCGTATATATAGCGAATATCTAGCGAATCAGGTAAAACTGGTGCGAAAACTAAGAAGGACCCCAGGTACCTTATCAAGTTAATGAAACCAATGCCAATATAACGGAACAACCTCCCGTGCAAACCGAAGGAAATAACGAGCAAAGAGAAACTGAGACGTGAGAACCAGTTTCTGGAAATTAAGTTAGCGAAGCAAGTAAAACTGGTCCGCTGACGACACAGTGAGGGCCCTGTTGGGTCTTTACTGAGTGGGCATAAATGACGGGTTGAGCCCGTTTTGAAAGTGGAAACACTGGCGTGCGAGAGCCTATGTTTTGCTTTCGAAAGTCTCAATGAAGTCTGTTTGTGCCGTCTCGAGGAAGTGAGATATATATATATATATATATAACCAAAAGCAAGAATAGTAATCGCATTTTCGCTTATAATGGGGTCAAATCGCTTACAAGGGTGTTTAAAATGGTATCCCCTTTTAGTTGAAAAGGCTACCACCTTCTGAGTAAGGTTATGTAGTAGTTATACTTTTAACGTGTTATACATTTATTAATAATGTAATCATCTTATAATTCTATATTTGTATTTTGTTATATTTATACAAAGAATCCAATATCCACTTCAAACATGAGGCCACTTTCTATGAAGTTGTTTTAAAAATCGCGTTCGTTTGCCTCTTCTGACAATATTGGTAATTTGATGACTTAGTTTTAATTGGAGGTTAACTAGCAATCGTGTGTAGGTTAAATAATTGATACGTTGTCCTTATTATTTTAGTAGGGTTTATCCCTTTCAGTGTCTCTTTTTGATGTGTTGTATCAGGTTTTAAAGCAGGATGCCCATCTTTTGAAGCAGTATAAGTATTATGCTCATTTTGACTGCTTTAAAAATAACGCAAAGTTTCTATTATTTCTGCTGCTGCCGAATCTTTAGTCTTTCCTGGACCTAATCGCAGTGTAAAATGACTTTTACTCCGCTCCCTGGGACGAGTCTGTTATTTTGAAGCTGTAAACGTAGCAGTTCAAGAAACTTGATCCGTTGCTTCATTTTGAGCCTGAATTCTCTCAATATATTTTGTTTAAATAACTTTTGGATAAAACGGCTGTGAAAAGCTTCGCTCACGAGCACGAAGAGCTCGTTCAGCACGTTCAAAATATTTTCAGCGTTTTAAAGAGCGAATAAATCGTAAACTGTTTTGAAAAGATCGTTTTGCTTTTAAATGAGCAAAAGGTACCCAAAGAAAATGAGAAACTAAACGAAGAAAACGAAGAAACGGAGGAAAAAGACGAATTTGAAGATAATAATAAAATAATTGAAAAGGAAGCTGAAATATTAAGAGAGATTAAAAAACTCAAAATTAGCGAAAACGCAATGAAAAGAATTATCGTGTGCTAACTGCTTGAGAAACCAATTTTACTGCAAACGCTATTTTAATACTTCGCAGGACAACTAGAGCCAGATAAACCAAATGGATACCTTAATCTTGCAAAATAGTGCAAAGATAATGAATCACCACTTTTAAATCCATGCTTCTGCTGCTAAATGAGCCACACAATAGTAGAAAACATGCAAGGCAAAGAAATATTAAACAGCTATTTAACTGGACTACGATACGAATATAGTTTCCATGAACTTATGGTCCAAATCTCAGAAACTGACGCCGCTCATTTGCTTCAATTCGGCTTGCTGGAAAACATAGTTCAAATAATAGAAGCAAAGGTAGCCGAAAAGCAAGATATTGAACTGCTTCAATTCTTCTTCGTGGTAGTCGCGATGGAAATACTGGAGGCAGCCAACGGGCGCTTTTACCAGTGGTTCAGGAAATCAGGAATCAGCAGCAGAGATTCCGTTTTGTAGAGCGTCCAGCTGGGTCCAGAAGAAACGGAAGACGAGTTCGGGATGCGGATCGTATTCACTCTTCTTAAAGAAAAACAGATGCACACGCTCTTCGACGGCGACTTCAAAGCGGTGTGGATAGTGCAGCAGTTCGAGCAACTGAGCAACGTCCCAGAAAGTTACAGCTCTTCTCAATACATCCAAAAGCAGAAACTTTTGTATATCCAAGTAATATACACGTTATACAACAACACATTGTAAAAAGCTTGCGCTTAAATACGTCCTGAATAATATGAACTGTTTATTCCAAGTATTTTACAACAAATAAATATTAGCGAATAATAAACTTAATTAGATATTTAGTAATATAAATATAACGGCTTAGATGAAAATACTATTTCGGAAGAATTGTAATAACATTTGTTATATTATTTGTATCTAGTTAATGCGTAATCTCAATAATTTTAGAAATTGGTTAAATAATTAGAGGAAATAAAAGATAAAAACTATATAAATAAAAGTATTTTGGAATAATATAAGTAGCTTATGCTTTGGTATTTGGTGGAAGGATATTTAGGATCTAATTACTTTGAAGACTTAAAAACTGTTTTCGAATAAGATATATATGATGACATAGAATATGTATAATTAATGAAGCTGTTAAAGTAGTGCTAATCTTTAGACTAGTTTATCACACAACTATTAGTTAACAACAAATTAGTTTATGAATTTGTAAGTTGTCTTGACAGTTACAATATCCATTTTAGATTTTTATATAAATTTAATGCAGAAGTTGTAAATTAATATTATTTGGGTATATTAGAGACATTATTAGAGACTTGGGTTTTATAATTAGAAGAAATAGTAATAGATGCTGATATTGAGCTGATATAACTAGAAGAAATAAATGAAGAAGAAGTTGAAGAATATAATGAAACTGAAATAAAAGAATAAAGAAGCACTCTTTGGTCCCAACTCTTAGTTAAAAAATAAAATTCAACTTTATAATCAGAATAAATGTCATAACTTAACGAAACAGATGAAATGTTTAATTCAGAACCTAAGAAAAATGCATTTTACAATCCACTTAAAAAGATAGAGTTTAAATCAATAATAAAATAAAAATAATAACTATCTGCTGAGGAAATAATTGAATAAAAAGTTTAGAAAGAAGAAGCAGAACGCAAGAAATAGGAAACTTTAGAACTTAATAAAATATAAGAAATAGAGAATAAAAGATAGTAAGCTATTTTAGATGAATAAAAGAAAAATAAAGCTCAAATTGATAAAGAAACCCGTAAACAATAATAACTTGAGTTGTAAGAGCAAAAAAGATTATATTCCATCGAAAAATAATAAAAGAAAGAGTAAGAATTAAAAATTAAAAAAGAAACTGAAGAAAATAAAAAACTATTGCGTGATGAACATAAAAGCAAATAGGCAGATGACACGGAAATGATATATGTTAATGCTGATCCATTAGATCTAACTTTTCCTGTTTTCGAAGGAGGGTCCTTTGAAGTTGATGGAGTAAACTACGATTTAATTTAACTTAGAATTATACAGCATATACTCAACTTTGCTAAATTGAAAGTTGATTAGCTGCAATAAGGAGCTGAAGCGTACATAACATCTGAACAGTTTGATATATGTTCTATTTAGTCAATGGTGTCCCAATTCAAAGAGTTTAAAGATTTAGACAATGCTTTTAAATGTATAGCATGTTAAAAAGAATGCGGTTTGATCTTAGAGCAAACTAGAATTGCGGCCCTTTGTGTAAATTGCGCATAGCCACATTCTGTTTCCATCTTACAACTTAATTAGTTCGCGAATCGTTCGTTTATTGACTCGAATAACTCAAAATCACAATTTAATGAAAAGATTTAAACCGCCCTTGAGCTCAAGCGAATAATTCAATTGTATCAGCATGCTACTCATTATTAAAAGCTTATAGATTAAATCCAAGAAATCGCAGATATCTAGGTGTGCAAGCTTTCTTTGCTATAAATGGCCATGTTTTATAATAGTGACATGCTGCAAATTCCTGAAGAAAGTTAGCCACTTATATTGGCATTCGCGAGCAAGTGTGGATAACTGTTTGAACACTACAAAAGTTTATAGTATCTTCCAGCACACTACGCTTTTCGAGACACATATGAAAACACACCAACTGGGTAGTACGGATTTGTTTGGTTTTTAATTCTGGCTTTTTAAGATAGATTTTCATAATGCCAATAAAAATCGTGTAAACAATGTCAGATACAATTTGGTGTTTTCAAGTCTAATAATATAAGTTTTGAAGAAATTGAAAGAGGCCCACGTATTTTATAGCGTTGTGATTAATGCCTACTGTAATCCCATTATACTTGTTAATATTCTAACGATAAGGTTAATTTTTGTGGGTAGTGCTAAAGATAAACTCATAATTCTAAGTGAAGTTTAAATTTTATATTCATATCACATCACATAGTAATATTTGTACCACCATTCACTTCGAGTTGGAAATAGCAGACTATAACGCTTTTAAAACGAAATGTAGCTAAGATCTTTTCTCTGGCGGTGACACACATATGTATAAAATATTGATATTGAATAATATTTCCTCTTGAGACAGTACAAACAAACGATATATAGATAGATAGATAGATAGATAGATAGATAGATAGATAGATGAGACTTTCGAAAGCGAATTGCATATACACTTTCAAAATGGACTCATCATTTATGCCCACTCAGTATAGGTCCAACAGGGTTCTATAATTAATAATATTCCCTATAATTAAAAGTATACAACATAAATACAATAATTTAATTTTCATTTTTATGTTTTAAACAATAGTGTAATAAATATAATAAAAAATATTAAATATAATACAGTATAATGTTATTCTATCAATTTTTTTATAATACTAAAATCAGAATCATAAAGTATAGTAAAACTAAAATCATAAAGACATAAATATTATTGAAAAAGTAATTATTTCACGCTAAGTGCTATTATCGTAGTTAATAAAATTTAAAATATATTAAATAAATGAATTAATGCGCCTATAAACTATTTATTTAAACAAGAGTGTAAAAAGTGTGTGATGGCTAATATTATTAATAATACTATCAATAATAACATTATTTATTATACGAAATATACCCACACCAAATGGGAGCAACATTGATATTTGATTGTGTGGAAGCACAGATATATACACCTGATAACGACAAATTTACTATAGATTTAACATAGAGAACGTATGAGTAAGAAAATAGCGACGAACGATAAAAATGTAGATTTGAAGAATCATCTGATACCGATTCTTTGATAATGAAAAAACTACGAATAATATCAATGAACGACAAAAATTTCAACAACACTTTCTCTTCAAACCTGTGATAGTATATTATTAATATTAAATTATCACTTTTAATCACTTTTTTAACAACACTAGCAACAACTGTTCTAGTTACAGCGTATATGACTAAACCTCAGACAATATTCACAAAACGAGAGGCCAATCCTTTTTTTAAGAATGAGTTACTTTAATAAGTGGAAAATATAATAATAGCCTGACATCTTATCGTTACAAACACAACAAACACTTTATTGGCATTATGAAAATCTATCTTAAAAAGCAAGTATCAAGAACCAAACAAAGCCGTATTACCCAACTGGTGTGTTTTCATATGTATCTCGAAAAGCGTAGTGTGCTGGAAGATACTATAAACTTTTGTAGTGTTCAAACAGTTACCCACACTTGCTCGCGAATGCCAATATAAGTGGTTAACTTTCTTCAGGAATTTGTAGCATGTCATTATTATAAAACATGGCCATTTATAACAAAGAAAGCTAGCATATTTAGATATCTGCGATTTCGTGAATTTAATCCTTTAGCTTTTGATAACGAGTTGCATGCTGATACAATTAAATAATTCGTTTGAGTTCAAGGGCGGTTTAAATCTTTTCATTAAATCGTGATTTTGAGTTATTCTAGTCAATAAACGAACGATTCGCGAACTAATTAAGTTGTTAGATGGAAACAGAATGTGGTTATGCGCAATTTAAACAAAGGGCTGCAATTCTAGTTTGCTCTAACATCAAACCACATTCTTTTTAACATGCTATACATTTACAGGCATTGTCTAAATCTTTAAACTCTTTGAATTTGGACACCATTGACTAAATAGAACATATATCAAACTGTTCAGATGTTATGTACGCTTCAGCTCCTTATCGAAGCTAATCAACATTTAATTTAGCAAAGTTGAGTATGTGCTGTATAATTCTAAGTTCAATTAAATCGTAGTTTACTCCATCAACTTCAAAAGATCCTTTTTCAAACACAGGAATCGAAGTACTTAGAGGTTTTGGTCTAGCAAGTCTTAGCGCTTCCCTTTTTTCTTCTTCTATTTTCTAAAGTCTATTTCGTTCTTCTTCTAATTGTTTTCTTTTTTATTCTTCTAATGCTTACTTTTATTAAATTTCTTATTGTTTTTTAACTTATTTTTCTCTTTCTACACTCTTTTTATATTCTTCTAGTTCCAATTATTGCTTTCGTCTAATTTCTTTTTGCTATTCAGCTTCACTGAGTTATTTTTACTTTTTATTTTCTTCTTCTTATTTTAAAAGTTATTCTCTTTCTTATTTATTTTTCAATTCTTATTCTTATTTTAATTTCTCTTGGACTAAACTGGCCTCCTATTCTTTTTTCCTTTGCAGTTCCTCCTATTTCAATTTTTCTTGAGCCAATTGCAGTTCCTTTTGTTCATCTTCATCAATATACTCTTTAACAGTGTAACCTTACTATTATTAATTTGTTAGCTAATCATTTTATTTTTCTTTTGACTTGCTTAAATCTGTATTTTGGTCTTAATTATTTATTAATTTACTTTAATCATCATTATCTTCTTCTATCTTTGTATCTTGGGTAAAAGTATTCAAATCAATGTTTCCCAAATCGGGAGATGTAAAAGCGTGGATTCCTAAACCTGCTAAGGAACCCATACTGCTTAAATCTCCTAAATTAAAGTTTAAATTTAATGAGGACTCAATTGAACCGAACATATCATTTGTATCTAGATTTATATTTGATTCAATTGGCATACTGAATGGATTTTCTAATGTTTCTTATGGATTTTACTCGGAATTGGTTGGTTCTTTTCCCTTCTTTTTGAACATTTGAATGATGTGGCTAAAATTTAACATGATTATATACATTAATTGTCAAATTATAGTAAATCACTTCAATTTCAAAAAATATGTCACAATTAACGATAAATTCGTCTAGTCCTGTATTGGATTTGTCTTTTAACGAGATATCGACTTTAAACGTGTAACAGGAGGTTGAGCACATTCGCGCGTTAATTTTATCTGGTAATGCGATTGACGATTTCTCATTTTTGCGTTATTTTCCGAATCTGCAGCTGTTGCACTGTGATTCCTGCGATTTGTCCTCGTTTATGGACGTGCGGTTGGACTTCCTTCCGAATCTAACCCATTTGGTTCTCCGTGACAACGCCTTCACCTCACTGCGTTATTTGCGCTCGCACCCTACCCTGCGCGTGCTCGATATCTCAAATTCGTAGATTTTCTCCCTTGAAAACGCGTCCGCTCAATTCCCCTCATTGTAACGTTTTTAATTCGGCTCAGTTCAGGTTAAGAACGGATTGAGGATTAACCCTTTGCAGGTTTTCAGGACCTTTTTCGGTTAAAATACTTTCGCCGTTTTACAGCAGGAGTAAATTCAGAACGTTCAGTTCGTGGTCATGACTGAGGGGAACAAGGTGTTCGTGAACGCTCAAAAACTGCTTAACATTCCAGTCAAGAATCACTTTGTAAATATGAAGTGCTACACAATTAGTGAATATTAAGTAGCGCTGAGCAGGTAAATAGAGGCTAAGCTGAGCCAGATAATCGACTTCGACATAAACATAAAAGAAAGCTTCAAAATGGAACTCGTGCACTACCCAACGGAGAAAAGAACCGAAATATTAGATTAACTCAAGAATCAGGAAGCAGAAAGCATAAAAAACTCGCCGTTCAACTTCAACCTGCTCCAAATTGAGATGCTGGGCGAGAAAATCGCGTTCCTCATTGACAGGAGCAGCAACTAACTGATCAGCTTCGCAAAAGCTGAAGAATACGTACAAAAGATAGTTGACGGGAACAACGGCTTCACAGTATAATTGAAGAAGCAGAACGCTCCTTTTTACGATCAGGTTGAGCAGTGGGAGCACAAAATAGCAGTTGAGGACGCGCATCTACAAAATAATATGGAAGTGTTCGTATAAGGCTAGCACATGCACCACCAAATCCAGTTTAGCACGCTTACTCCGCGTGTGAACGAGTTCTGCACGCTCGCGCACCCTTCCATCTCCAGAGTCTAGTACTTCATCACATAATTAACCCATTAGCAATTAATAACTTATATAAAGAGCGAGCTCGAGGTCTTCGACATCACCGTTACAGACCCAACCATCAAAGAGCTTTTATCTCGCGCCCTCGAGTCACCGCTTGATTTCAGCCTTGAGAAGCTCACCGTTAAAATCCTTTTAAAAGTGGAGGCCCTGAAAGTTCCAATTTCGGTTTAACTGGTTGAAAACGACTCCTACGTTTCAAATTTCTGCCTTGGAAAATATTTGTGCGCCGTTTATTAATTAAACTCTCAAACGTAAATTTTGTTCACGAAAAATTTTGTGTAAAACAACTTTTAAAACGTTTACTGCGAATTATTTAAATAAGGTGGGAGAATAAACGCGAAATTGCTGCAAAACGGTAAATAATTAACCGGAGAGTTCGTTTTCAGCTTCTTTCTAAACGGGAAACTCATCAAAGAAGGGAGCGAACCGTTTGTTGATATATTAAAGTAAACCGGTGTTGTATTCGTTAAAGCACAATAAATGGGTAATGAAACGGAATGGAACGCGGAAATCGTCATCGCTGATTAAAACCAAATAAATGAGAACTAAAGCCAGAATGAAAGCAACTACTCAAACGCAAGCCAAAGGAGCAGCAGGCAACGAATAAAGAAAGCGCAAAACAGCGAACTCCCACCAAGGACGCAGTGATAATGTATAACTAGCTCATAAGTATAAGTTATTAATGCTAATACAATGATAATACAATGTGTTTTTCAAATTCTAAATATAGATAAAGTTAGATAATGGCTACATATGTGTTCGCCGATTTTTTAATTCGCCTATATTCCACTCCTAATCCAAATGTTCAGACACCCAGGCGCAATCCCAGGACAACCAGATGCTAACCGCATGCAAAACGCTGCTCGTGAGCTTTACGAAGCCATGAAAGGCGCCGGTACCGATGAAAAGGCTTTAGGCCGTATAGCTGCCGGTTTCAACTTTATGGAACGTATCGCTGTTTCCCAAACCTTCTAATAAATGTATGGTAAACCACTTGAAGGTGAACTTAAAAGAGAACTCACTGGAAATATTGAACATATGTTGGTTGACATGTTCTAAGACAAGTATGCTGTTTGGGCCAGACTTCTTCATAAGGCTATGGCTGGTGCTGGTACCAACGAAAAACGTTTAATTCAACTCTCTTTGATCATGAGCGACTATGACGTTCAATAAGTTAGCTAACGTTATCAAATGATGTATTAGAAGGACTTATACAGCACTATTTGCTCCGAAACTAGCCGCAGCGATTGGGCTAAGTTAGTTAAGGGATGGTTAAGAGGAAACAGCACTGGTATTGCTGATCCAAATTAAATTGCTTAAATGCTACACACAGCTGCTGGTGGAGCTGGTACTGATGAAGACGTATTTGTTGAAGCTATGTGCAACGCTTCCCCAGAAGTATATAGACAGGTCAATGCTGTTTATACAAATATGTATGGAAAAACTCTGGCTGATACTATTAAGAAAGAATTCACTGGTAAGTCCGAAGATGCTTATCTTTTATGCCATTAATATTTATTAAACCCAGCTCTTGCTGTAAGCAACTTACTCCATGAAGCTATGCACGGCGGTGGTACTGATGATGAATTACTTGTTTTCGTAACAATGGCTTTCTCTGAATTCTTTAGAGGTCAAACCATTAGACAAGCTTATCAACCATATGGAGATATTGAAAAGCATATAAAGAGAGATTTAACTGGAAAATATGAAGATGTCGTCATGATTCTTTGGGGTTTCAAGTGATCAATCATTTAAAAACTTATTTGAAAATAATTAATTATTGAGAAAAGTCTTCGTTAGATTTTAGCTTTGTCACTGTTTTACATAAATTACATTCTTACGTAAACATACAAATTTTATGAGATAGTCTTTAACATTTTGTACACGCTTTGAATGGTTTGTTATTATTTGTATACATAAAATTATTTGTGTTTTTTGAGTACGAACCTTTTATGGGAATACCACATTAACAGCAATTAATATCTTAACCACAACGGCAATTGTTATCATGGAGTATTTACAACATTTTAAACAATAGTTTCGATCTCCCTTAAAAGTTTGTAAATTTTTAAAATAAACCTTCAACTTCCTCGTTATTATCTTCACATGATACAAATATATCTTACCATTACAGTTCCTTCATTTCAGTACTAAATTATATTATTTACTTTAAGCAAAATATATCTTATATTTCAATTTACAGTTATTTGACTATTGTATTCTATTAAAATAACTTTCTCAATTAATATTCTATATTGATGTTGCTTATATTTATTTAAGATGAACTGTTACAACATTGATAACACAATATCGATATTTTATCTTGAACTAACATCAAAAATCCAACAGCTCCACATTAAATACAGTACATTCCACAATCATCGGGATTATTTTAAATACATAGCTAGTCTAAATTAATTGCAGTATTCAATTCAAGCAAACACCCATTTTATAAATCATTCATTCTTTGTTTTGCAATATTCATAATATAATTCATTGTTACACATTATTTTATTGGATCATTAATTGAAAAATCCGGTATTTTGACGTATTTTTATTCCTCCAGATTCTTTATCACATAGTTAATCCTTTAAACTACAATACTATTAATTGTAATACTTTAATCACTTTCTCTTTATTGAGGTATCTAATCTGTTATTTTTAGCAACTCGATCAATAACTTATAACTATATTGAGCATATATTATTCTCAAAGCAATAACATTTTGGTAATTTTCAATTTCAATATTAAACTGTTGTTAAAATCGTTTTATTATGTTATATAATAACTATTTATCAGTTTTTAATTGATCAAAATTGAGAGATTTAAATGAAATATAATATGTTGTAAAATCAACAGAAACAGACGTTTCCATCTAAAATATGAGTTGAATAAAAGATATTCTTGTTAAAAATGATTATTTTATTTAGGATATTTTTTATAAAACGTATATTAATTTAAATACCTCACTCGGTCCTCCTTTAATTCGTTCCGGCTGTATTTAATTCCTCATGCTTGGTTAGAGCTTCCCTTTTGTGCTTATTTGTGCAATTGTGTGACATAGTTAAAGTCAATCATCTCTGTGACAGTACTATTGGAGTTGATAAGGTTGGGCGACCTAGTCTTGTGGTGATTTGTGGCTTTCGTGGCCGATTGGTTTTTGGTTTGTGTTTGTGTCTTAGTTTGTGATAGGTTGGTGTTTGTTTGGTGGTTTTGTGCATTTGGTGTATCTTAGGCGATCAGCAAGTGATCATTTGTAGGAAGTTAGGCATTATTTTATTTACTTCATTCATTACTTACCTCATTGTTGTTCTTTTTGGTTATTCTTTTCATTTTCTTTTTTTTTAGTTTTTTATCTTTTGATTGTTTTTAATTTTTTATGTCTTTTTATATTTTTAGTTTATTTTCTATTCATTTTTTATTTTGTTTTATGGCAGGGAGTTGGGATCCTCATAGGTCGTGGGAGATTACGACGTTGTCGCCATCTCTGTTCTGGAATTCTTCATAGAAGATATCGTGGTTATCTGCGTTGGTGAACTATAACTGGAGTTCTTCTGCATGCTGTTTGACAGCTTCATTGTAGTTTCGGGTTCTGTTTCCGTGAGATTTGATAATAGATCGAGCTGTTGAGCGTAAGAATTTGTCTACACGACAAAATTGGTTAATTTTCTTGAGTGATTCTGGGTGGATTGTGCATTGGTCGCTAAGGATTATTGGGTGTATTTGGCTTGTGTGGACTTCATAATTTGTTGAGTGGGTTTCGAGTTTTTGGGTGTATTCTCTGTTCATGGTTGGGCCGCGTTGGGTTATGCTCATATCAAAGAAGTGTGGTTTGTCATTGTGGATAATCATCACATCGGCATTTCCCATCTGATGTAAGACTTTCCCAGGATCTTTGTTCGTTTTAGGGTCATCTGGCGCTTTGTTTTTACTTGATTTGAATTGGCCGTACGTTGGGCTCAACTTCGGCTGATGTTTGACAGGTAGTGCTGCAATGAGATCGTACTGAGTTCTGTTATGTCTCTAAATACTCATACCCGAGAAGTTTTGGCAGTATATTGAGTGATTGGAATCTTCATGAACTGTATGGCAGATGCTACATTCTCTAGACGGGATGTTAACTGAGACCGTGTCGAAGAGGATATCTATTGCTCTTCTAAATTCGATGTTGTCATAATCGAAGTCGTATGCGAGCGTGTGCGTGACGAAGCAGTCTTAGTTAGTTGATAGCGCGGCGTGCTCCATTTTTTCGTTTTCAGACTTGATTGAGTGCTGGAGTTTCTTGAATCTTGGATCGATTTTATTTGAGGCGAGCAGCTTTTGGGCGGTTTGGAATGATAGTCCAGGGAGTATTAGACCAAAACCATTATGATTTTTGATGGATGCTGCCATTAGGGCGAGGATGGATTGTATCATTTCCTTAGATCTGGGGCCGTCGAGATCCTCTTAAGATATCGCTTTTGGCTAGGCAATGTTGTGGAAGGTGCGAGCAAGAATTTCATCCACTTTATTGTAGTCATTGATTGTGTAGTCGTTATAGTCATCAATTCTGACTGCCCATGAGCATTTTGTGCATACACATTTGAGGAAAAGGCCCATGGCATTCGAGCGAGGTAAGCCCCGCTCCAGCATTTAGTTAATAATTTGTTGATACTTGGTCGCCACGATCAGAATGTCAGAAGAAATATGAGTTCTTGTGTCGTGATGATTTTACGAGTATTTAATACCCATGAAAGTTACGATGGCTCCATTAGCTGTTGATTTACATTTCCGTGTGTTAACGTGCATCCCATATTTACCAAAGAGTTTATCGAGGAATTCGAGTGCCATTTTTTCCGTATCAATTGGTTTAAGTTCGACAATCGTGTCGTCTGCAAAGTTGACACATGCGAATCGTTATTTAAGCTCCAGGATCACAGGATTTGCTGAATAACTGTACAGAAGCGTTGATAATGGGGCACCTTGGAGGATACTGTGTGAGTGTGTTTCAATGCAGTTTTACGCTTATATCATGCCTATAACGAACAATTAAATTTGTTGTGGGACTCCTTGTAGTTCCATACCGTTGATGATGGCTTCAGTTGTGAGGTTGTTATACGCTGAGGCCAGGTCGACGGAGAGGATTATATTTCTATTCGATAGAGTTTTCCCAGCTAATTTGCAGCTGAGCATCGCATCAGCATGCATGGTGTGGACTTCGTCGCAAAAGTTGTGTGGGAGCATATCTTTCCTTTTAAGCATTATCTTCTGGAGAACATTGATCAATGTCTCATTGATCGCGAGTGGTCTGCTTGAGCCATCGTCTTTTGGGATAAGAGTTACTCTAAATTCAAAAAGTGGGAGTATTTAGGACATTTGCTTCGGATCATTGATTAGAGTTTCGAATGCGCTTGCTAGTATCTGGATAAACCGACCATTGTTAACTAATTTTTTAATAATTTTGTTTGAGAGACCACTAGCCCCACAAGATTTTGATGCGTCAAGTTCTTTTATGGCGTCAACAACTTCTGAGTCTTTTATTTTAAAGTAAGCATGTTTAAATGGTCTGAAAACAGCTTTTAGTTCAACTTTTCGTGGTGTCGGAAACAGTTTTGCGAGTTGTTATTTCCTAATTTCTTCAATTTATTTAAAATCCGTTCTGGTCTGACCTTAGCTCTCTTTATTTAGATTAGTTTCAATTGCTTGAAGTGCTTTCGAGAATTTGCTTTCCTAGATTAAGTCGTGGATTTTACCCTAAAACGCAGCTGAGAATATTTTTATTTTCTACTTGATTTCAGGTGGACTGTCGTTCTCGTTTGTTTCCCTTTATTATGGAGTTGCGTAGATCGTTTCGACCACTTCTGAGTGTACTGGAATGTTTGGTCTCTTTTGTGCGTTTGGTTGGACTGAAGGGGGAGCTGGTGGAATATACATTCCCTGTTCGCGATCGTAATTTGAGCTGTTTACTACTGTACTTTGTAGTCTACAAGAGGTCAGCAGTGAGTTGATAGCTTCTATGGGCTTCTTTGGATCTAGCTTGTTGATAAGATCAACGATTCTTTCGAAGGTAAGGTCATGAACGCATTCCTCTGGTGTTATTGAACATTTTTGGCGGATCGCATGTATGCGCTCTTCACACTCAGACTATGATTACTTTATTACAACGATTGGAGTGATGATCAAGGTCTCTTGTGGTGTGAATTTGACAGTTTCCGGGGTCGGGATTAGTTTATTATCGTTGACCCACGTTTAAAATGGTTTCTCATGATGTTCCTGCTGTTCTGCCTCAATGGTGAGTTGACTTTTGGCTTTAATAATCAGGATTGGTTTCTTCTTGGCTTCGAATTGGCCTTCTATCACTGACCAAGGAGAACACGTAGTTTTTGAACAATTGAAGTGTTAGTGGAACAGTATGTCCAGGGCGGTCATTCCGACAAAACTACACTCGCACTTAAATAAAACACCATGCGATATTGATGTGAGATCTGGATATGCATAGTTGATCATCATGAAGCTGAGTGACTCGATTTGATCTATTGTTTTAGTAAAGCTTTCCGCAGTATATTTGACTCGGAGTTTGTGATCAACAGAGTCCTGGTGTCTTAAAATTCCATATGATGAGAAACATTCATCATTGCACGTACTACATTTGAATGTCAAAGCAGCTTACGTTATGACTGCTGTCGTATTGTTGTTCCGGGCAATCTATGTCATCTTAATTATATCCGAAGATAGACTTTTGCTCTTTTGGAAGTTGTTAATTTATCTTAGAGAGGCAATAATATTATAGCTTTACTTCTTCCTCTTTTCATCGAAGTCGTGAATTCTCTCGAGGTCGAAAAAGGTGGACTTGATCTCTTTAAATCGGAAGCCTAGGTTTTACAAACCTTCAGTGTCGATTTTCACAATTACAATTGGTCCATTTTCAGATGTTTTGAAGTTCATGGATATTTGTAGTTTTAAGTTCTTCGTTGGTTCGGAGACAATATTTTACACCATACATAGGTCCATAATTGCATAATCTGATGGTTCTCCAGCATAAATGAGGATGGAAGTTCCCTACAGGTTGTGTGGATCGCTGCAAATTTTGATTAGAACCTTTACGCTATTGAATGAATCTGTTTGAACCGTGCCAAGGGTCCATTGAGTAGAGTTGTCTATGATGAGGGCTGCAGAGCCTCTTGGGTCTATGAATTTCAGCCGGTGGTTGTCCAAGATATTACAAATAGGATGGACATTGTGGAGTGAAGGTAGAAGTTCCACAGATTCAAAGAAGGGAGTTTCTGAGAATAAGTTACCACAACTCATTTGGCTGGTTATGTATTTACTCTACGTTTGTAGTTTGTGAGAATATATTAACGTAGGAGAGTAAGTGTTAATGTTCTTGCTCTCTTTGTTGACAGATATCCACATCTTTTGGAGGTTATCCATTGAAAAATGATTGCTGTTAAAGCAGTCCTCCAGCTCCTTAATGTGGTGACTCTGATATTATGGTGGCAATTTGCAATGATACCAGATTGGTTCGTCAAGGTTGATATTGAATTTAAATTGAAGTGAAAGCTAATAATCTTACCAACTTGATGAAGACTTCCCATTAATGATGTTGAGAAGGTGAGCTTACTCATGTTTTCGCTGAATAATGAGTGCTTTATTGTTTCTGGCTTTACTACGTTTGTAGAAACCAAGCATTTGGAATTCTAGTTCGTGAACTATTAACGTGATATGATGTTGAGTTTGCAAGCTTTTGAAGATTAAATGTTCCGAGTCAAGCGTAGACTCAACTTTGATGCACTACTATAGGTTTAACAGCGAGTAGCATTTGAGTTCAATGATAAAAATAAGTAGAGTATCGGCTTAATCATTGAATTTTTAGTTAAAGGTTGTTTTAATAATAATGTCGTATTACTTAAGGTTAGAGCTTTAATCAGTGTACTTGATCTAGCCTCTATACCATTATGAATTACTATCAACTCGCACTGAGTCGTTTGATAATGGGCTGTAAACTCTACTGAGATTGTCTAAGTTGTGGCGCTGACAGAGGGTATCATATTTGCAGTAGAATTTATTACTCCATGCATTCCTGTATATGAGATGTCCAAAGTTTATCCAATCTGCTTCGATATGCTGTAATTTGCGCGGGATGTTTACTTCGTCGATAAGCAGGCAACTCATTTAATCTATTGTTGACGATTTATTTTCCATCACACAATCTTATGGTAAGACGATGCCCGCATAGTCATCCTCATTATGATGGTCTGCTTCGAGTGGATGGTTCACCGGTTTAACAGTGTTATTACAAGAAGTTGGAGGAAGATCTTGATAAGATACATAAACTATTGGTGTTAGCATGATGTGTGTGTCTTATTTATTGACGAAGTCAATTATATCTGGTACATGCGCGTCTGTGTCGAACCCAGTAATTAATTTTTGCTTTTACTGCAGGGTGGCGTTCTAAACTATGTCGTCAGGTGGTAGTTATAATGGTGGAGTGTCAACAGTTTGCATCTACACAACATTCATTTGATCCATTTGTGTTTTATTTATCTCTTTTATAGCATAGAACAAAGATGTAATGCACAAGTGGTTTGTTATTATTTAAATAGAAAGGGATTCTTAATTTATGTGCATATTTGCATGGTTTTCTGTCATAATTGTTAGATCCAAGGCCTGGAGTGGAATGATGCATATTAAGCCTCCGAAAGAAGTTGACTATATGATAAGATGATCAGGGTAGTCAATGATATTTTCGGTGTATTGTCTACACACTCTGGCCAGTTGGATTGTGATATCGTCGAGTTCTGTGCCATTGATCTTTACAAGGGCTTGATAGCATGAATAAGTGTCCATTGTTTACCAGAGCAATGATCCGGACAAGTTCGTATGTAGCATTAAGCCTTTTTTGAACATAGAGGCGGGAAGTGGGTGTAATCTTCTAAAGAAATCAGAATCAGGAACAAGAATCCTCTATTCATCGTAGAACAGACGATTATATAATCTTGTAATAAGTGGCATACGTTCGTTTACTAGCTTAAACAAGTTTGAGACTACTTTGTATCTATCTTGTTGATCTACTGTTGGACACACTTGTTCTATAACTGAGATAGGATTATCACGTGGTTGTATTTATCTAGCGTAATCTTACGGTGAGATTATTAATGGTTTAGACATATTTATGGTCGTTCGCCAAGGAATCTCGCCATTTGTCACGTCGCTGAAAGGTACGTTGTCTTAAGGCTCAGGGATATGTGCCCCATGTGATTTGATATCTTCCTTAAGCTTCTGTACAATAACAAGGAGCTTGGCTTTCTCTTAAATCCAATCGTAGTTTTATTACAATTCCTGGACGTAATTTTTATGAGAATCACAAATATATTGGTGAGGTATTGGTAGGATTAGGTGTGTATTACTATCTGACTTAAAACAGAAGTTTGAGGTTAACTACCTTGAAATTATAGTCTACTCTATGTCATGAAGGTCATTGAGCGAAATGATAACGAAATCGTTGTTACCTACCCGTATAATTATCGAGTTGTACATTCGATTGAATGCGATGTGCTCCGATGCTTTACTGGCATCCGGGTCATATGCTGTGCACAACTTGATTTGAAGTGTAAATGATGGAGCTTGCTTTGTTTATTTCTATTACTTGATAGAGTGAGCATAGTCAACATATCTAAGTTCCGCTTAGATTGTAGTGAATGGTATACGCATGTCATGGAAAACGATAGTTTTTTATCCTTTGACACTGAATTCTTAAGCAGTAAGGTCTTAATCAAGGACTGAGTCACCATAAAGAGAACTATATCTATTAGAAGCCATCATTTTTCTGTGATTTTACCAGACTTTATAGTCATATTTGGTATCTTATGAGGGTTTCCTTGGGAAACTCTGGCTTATCAGACCGAGTACATTGGGCTATTTTAACTTGAGATTCAAAGCATTTTGCATTGTCAGACAAATGTGATATTGGCCAGAGGTCAAATTAGTTCACGGACCCTCGTTTAAGATTCAGAGCATTAAGAAAGTCTGATGCCAATTGGATTGCATCTGTTCGTAGAATATAGCAATTAGCATTGGAGACATTGAAACAAAAATGGGTTTTGATGTTGCCAGAAATAGCAAGAAATGCGTCAGACTCTAGTTTCAAACCTTCTAATAAATGTATGGTAAACCACTTGAAGGTGAACTTAAAAGAGAACTCACTGGAAATATTGAACATATGTTGGTTGACATGTTCTAAGACAAGTATGCTGTTTGGGCCATACTTCTTCATAAGGCTATGGCTGGTGCTGGTACCAACGAAAAACGTTTAATTCAACTCTCTTTGATCATGAGCGACTATGACGTTCAATAAGTTAGCTAACGTTATCAAATGATGTATTAGAAGGACTTATACAGCACTATTTGCTCCGAAACTAGCCGCAGCGATTGGGCTAAGTTAGTTAAGGGATGGTTAAGAGGAAACAGCACTGGTATTGCTGATCCAAATTAAATTGCTTAAATGCTACACACAGCTGCTGGTGGAGCTGGTACTGATGAAGACGTATTTGTTGAAGCTATGTGCAACGCTTCCCCAGAAGTATATAGACAGGTCAATGCTGTTTATACAAATATGTATGGAAAAACTCTGGCTGATACTATTAAGAAAGAATTCACTGGTAAGTCCGAAGATGCTTATCTTTTATGCCATTAATATTTATTAAACCCAGCTCTTGCTGTAAGCAACTTACTCCATGAAGCTATGCACGGCGGTGGTACTGATGATGAATTACTTGTTTTCGTAACAATGGCTTTCTCTGAATTCTTTAGAGGTCAAACCATTAGACAAGCTTATCAACCATATGGAGATATTGAAAAGCATATAAAGAGAGATTTAACTGGAAAATATGAAGATGTCGTCATGATTCTTTGGGGTTTCAAGTGATCAATCATTTAAAAACTTATTTGAAAATAATTAATTATTGAGAAAAGTCTTCGTTAGATTTTAGCTTTGTCACTGTTTTACATAAATTACATTCTTACGTAAACATACAAATTTTATGAGATAGTCTTTAACATTTTGTACACGCTTTGAATGGTTTGTTATTATTTGTATACATAAAATTATTTGTGTTTTTTGAGTACGAACCTTTTATGGGAATACCACATTAACAGCAATTAATATCTTAACCACAACGGCAATTGTTATCATGGAGTATTTACAACATTTTAAACAATAGTTTCGATCTCCCTTAAAAGTTTGTAAATTTTTAAAATAAACCTTCAACTTCCTCGTTATTATCTTCACATGATACAAATATATCTTACCATTACAGTTCCTTCATTTCAGTACTAAATTATATTATTTACTTTAAGCAAAATATATCTTATATTTCAATTTACAGTTATTTGACTATTGTATTCTATTAAAATAACTTTCTCAATTAATATTCTATATTGATGTTGCTTATATTTATTTAAGATGAACTGTTACAACATTGATAACACAATATCGATATTTTATCTTGAACTAACATCAAAAATCCAACAGCTCCACATTAAATACAGTACATTCCACAATCATCGGGATTATTTTAAATACATAGCTAGTCTAAATTAATTGCAGTATTCAATTCAAGCAAACACCCATTTTATAAATCATTCATTCTTTGTTTTGCAATATTCATAATATAATTCATTGTTACACATTATTTTATTGGATCATTAATTGAAAAATCCGGTATTTTGACGTATTTTTATTCCTCCAGATTCTTTATCACATAGTTAATCCTTTAAACTACAATACTACAGTTATGGGAGGTGGAATTGCTTTTTCTTGTTTACTATGTGAGTAATTATATATTAAAATATTTTGCCACTTCTAATGCGGATGACAAATTCCAATAAATAATCTCAAGTTGGAGATTATTCATGAACTACTCATTAACACAAGAGGGCCAAAAATATGATTTCGATCGTATTAGACCATAATCGACTATTCAAAGTCGGTATTTAATATTCCAAAAAGGAAAAATAGAAATTACCACATGCAATAAAAGGACGGCAATGACAAAAATAAACGCGGTAGAAGATGTTTAGGGAAGGTCAACTAATTCACTTAACAAACTTAGGCAGTTCTGAAGCGTTTGTATTCTCTTCATTTCTGGGTCCAACGGATGAATTCATAAAATATTGTACCAATCTGAACTAGTTATATCACTTGTTTAAGATGTCTCTGTGTAATTTCTACGTTTTAGTCAACAAAACTAATTTATGAAAGATTTTATCTCGAAAATATATGGTAGTTAAGCCTGATTGGAGAAAAGAATAAGAGGATCCAATGATTGGTATACGGACGCAATATGTAATTTATAACTAGTAGCGCAAGCACTGGACCTGCAGAGGACCTCGGTGTTCATCTTCAACTGGGTCAATCTGAACGATTTTAGGTATTTCTTAATCACGAAAAACAATGGAGGACTTTTTCTTTCAATCTCAACCGGGAGCTCAAGATGAAGTTTGGGTACATCGCTTAATTAGAATTATAATTCAGGTAGTTACAGTCGCTTTCATTCTCAAAATACAAATAATGAATGCCTTTTTGTTTCTTGAAGAATGGAATCAAGTGGGTTAGTCGGGCCCAGCATTAAATAATATATTGATGCTACTCTAAAACAACAGTTATTTTACTTATGATCTTCCACTTCCATTTCATAATGAGAAATCAATTTTCTTGATTGTTAAATTATACAACGTTAGGTAAAGTTGAAACTTATTATTGAAGTATATACAGAGTTATATACGTTAATTATTGTAGCACAGCTATCCAAGGCTCAACCAGGCCTTGATGTGATTGAAGCACTTTACAAATCAATAGTAAATAGAGTTAATGAGTGTATTGATGAGGAGGGAGAACACACTCATTATTGAGCCGGGCAGTGATATAAGTAAGATTCAAATAATAAACTTCATTCTTCTTCCTAATTCAAAAAAGCATTTCGAGGGCCCACCACTGTATTAATTGTAATACTTTAATCACTTTCTCTTTATTGAGGTATCTAATCTGTTATTTTTAGCAACTCGATCAATAACTTATAACTATATTGAGCATATATTATTCTCAAAGCAATAACATTTTGGTAATTTTCAATTTCAATATTAAACTGTTGTTAAAATCGTTTTATTATGTTATATAATAACTATTTATCAGTTTTTAATTGATCAAAATTGAGAGATTTAAATGAAATATAATATGTTGTAAAATCAACAGAAACAGACGTTTCCATCTAAAATATGAGTTGAATAAAAGATATTCTTGTTAAAAATGATTATTTTATTTAGGATATTTTTTATAAAACGTATATTAGTTATTATTCAGTGGTATTTCGTGATAGTTAGTTAAATTACAAAATACATTAAAAATTATTTTATGTTTGTAAGTTAATTGGTGATAATTCTTTGAAAAATAGTGCAGCTTGACTGAAAAAACATACATCATGAATTGTTTCAGGTGGATTTTAATGCAAACTGCCACTTATAAAAGCAAATAGAAATATCAAAATGTTTGGATATTATTGCAAATATAGCGATAAGTATGTTTTTACAGTTAGTTCATTTCTAATATCAGAGTCTAATATTGAAATCAGTAATGGAAAATCATCTATCAATTTACACAAATGTTACTAAACATAGAAACTTGATTCAAGTGGTTAAAAATTGAATATTCTTTCTAATTCTAAACAAAAAGTATCTTTTTCATTAATAATACATATTAATTAATCATTTAAATCTTCAAGAATCTAAATAATCTATGCACAACTTAATTGAGACAAATGATTTATAATTTCATTAAATGTATTATTTAATTATGTATTTATTTCGTAACTGTCATCAATATACATTTAATAATCATCTATCAAAAGTTAATTTTTCAACTGAAAATATTATTGGAAACGATAATCATAAGAAAAATTAAATTTATGATGCTCAGTTTCTAGGGAGAGCAAAATAGTTTGTAGTTCTTAATTCAATTCATAATTACCAATTATAGAATCATCATCAAAATATTTTTCTTATTAATTCCATTCATATGACTATTCTATAAACAAGGACGTTTAGTTAGTAATCAGCAACTTAAGAGCTAAGCATTAACATACATCTATTGAATAATATTTTGAAACGTATAATATTTCTTTAAGCACACTAAAATTATGATTTTAACAAACATTTATTATTGTATTGTGTATTTTATGCTCTTTTTTAATGCCTGTATTGTATATGTGTACCAAAATTTCAATATATTCATTTAATTACTCATTCTATTCGATTATATATTAATTATTTAGCTATATTACAGTAGTTTTTAGTTAATTTATTAATAGCTTTGCATTATTAAGTGGTTGTTTGTTTTTCAAATCGTCTTATATTGGCGACTCTTTTGATTGTTGAGTCATATAGGTACATAGTGAGTGGTAAAAGCTTGTTTTTATATAAATTCAAGTACATAATATCATTTGTCATCTCAATCCAAATGTTCAAAGGCAAGGGCTTATTTGCTAAGTTAGGAAAGTTGGTGTACAATTCGTATGATAATCTTGAGTAGAGTTTAGATTAGTTCGAAACTGTGATTTTGTCCCAGCGTAGCCCGAATATAGCAAGCGAAACAGTGCAATAAATAGTGGATTGTATTTCTTTGATATTTGAGGCTGGTTTGAATTAGAAGACCACTATTTAGCAATTAGTGTAGTCTGTTTCGCAGCAAGACGAGCAATTGTAAGCCATTATTAACTAGGCGCAGTACTTCCAGAATTACACGCAGGAGTCCCTGTTCTCGCTGTCTATTAAGAATCTGCTTGCTAATAGGAAGCTCTCGTTGCTGATCACTTTTATGGAGCCCCAAGTAGTTTCTGAGTTCTACGAGAACGGCTTCGTCCCTCAAGCGCGAATTCTACCGGCCATTCAGCAGTTTGAGAAGGTTCAGATTAACATTGTTGTTGATCCGTGCCTGTAAACGGTTCATTAAAATTTTAATCAGGTCGTTCAGATCATTTAACAGCTTGGAAAGTACTCGTTTGAAGAAACAAATATTTAGAGAAAACTTGATTTCATTCTAGAGCCGTTCAGTATTCAGCAAATAATTCAAATGGTCGATTAACTGCAAGAAAACTATCCGGCGCACTACTAACACGTGATTCCAAACTAAATTGACGAGCTGCAAAATATTCAGCTGATTCTGGAGCAAATGGTCGAGATGGGAGCAAACCTGAAGCCGGCCAAAGCACCTCTATCGTAAATTTAATACAAATAAATCATCCTCTGTTTCTTTTTGGAATTCAAGAACGTATTCGCACTGTTTTTACTCAGTGCCGCTTATCAGAGCAAAGCCCCAGATCTTTATGTATAACTAGCTAGAATCTTATTCAATTCGGAACTGAAAGTAATCAACTGCCACTATAAAGGATATTTCTATCAATAATACTTATACCAAACACTACAATTTATTCTAACAAACCCATGCGGACCCTTAATTATAAGAGCACTTATCGAAAATATGAATGACCCACATGTTATCATCACTATATTGTATCTTCTAACTGGGGAAAAATTCAAAAATACAATTCAAAAAGAAGATAATGAAACAGAAGACGAGGCTATTTACAAATATTTCTATACACTTGTAGAATAAAGATAAATTCACACAGCAGTTAATGATAAAGGGTTACAAACTATAATATAAAAATATTTTAACGAAATATATTAACTATAGTTCGAAAATATTCATTTAATGGCATAATGTGCTTTTAACGTGGTTTAAAAGGCTATTGAAAAAACGTAGGAATATCTTAGTGATGAAATAGAACCAATAGAAATAGCTGAAGTTGTTGAGTCAATTCATGTAACAATAGATTAAATGGTTACAATCACTAACGATGAATATATTGAAGCACTTTTAAACAGTAAATGCGTATAAAATATTGATTTGTTAGTAAACGGTTTCAAACTACTTTTGAGTATTGATTTAAATTATTCGGAATTAGATCAATTAAAATCATTGTTACAATAACCTACAATTAATTCGGAGTAAAAAGCTTTTATTTTTGATCAACTTGGTGTTATCTTTGGATAATAACTAATTTATGCTGATTTAAGAAATATTTTAGTAGATTTAAGCAAAAATGATTCTGAAAATAAGTATTAACTGTTGCTAAAAGCTTTATAAGATTCCAATACATCAATTTATGAAGTAATTCTCTAATACGGAGCATTTTCTGAATTAATTATGCTTTTTAAAGAATATAATCTCGTAATAAGGAGAGCTTACTATAAAACTGCTTTATGTTTAAATTATAAACTGTTAAATGAAATAGGAGCAGTAAAGATAACCCCTTCATTGTTTTAAAATGAAACCATTAATTAGATTGTTTAACAATCTGCGAATAACTCTTAGTTAAATTCTACAATGTAGAACACTTAATTGTAAGTTGTTTAAGGATTTTAATAAATTGATGAAACTCCTATAAGCAATAAAATAGGAGGCGACGATAGTATTGATGAGTAACTATAAAAAGTAATTTAACTATACTTAAAAGAATATCGGTTTTAAGAACTAAATTAGTAATTCACTAGGAAAAATCTGCCTGAGCCTTTGTAGCTTTAAAAAGTACAATAATTTTAATCAAAATGTAAAAATATCATATAATATTTGAAAGAAACAAATAAACAGATATTATATAAGTTATTCAGTACTAACTTAAAGAAAAATGATCTATTAACATAATAATACTTTTAATTTTTGCTTATTCTAGCTACTCAAGATTAAAGTGATTAAAAGGTTGATACATAAAATTGTTGCTGTTGTGGTGTGAATATAAATGGATACAAGTACCACTTTTTCATATTTGAGAAATTATTGATGGGTTAGTGTAGTGCTGTTGATATGTGCAAAAAGTGTTTGAGGTTTGGGCATGCTGTTTGTTTATATTCCGGCTTTTGTCCTGAATGTAGCGACTAATGAAATATATAAGTTAATATGTTTAAGTATTAATAATATGTGATCGATGTCATCACAGGTGTATTAATATGTATAAATTATTACGTAAATATCACTTATTTATTGTGTTTCATGCTTCGCGTGGCATGACTTTGAAGCTTTGTTCCCAGACTCTGTCTTCGTCTATTTCTTGTTGTTCGCAGAGTTCTTTGTATAGTTGCTCGTTGAATAGCATTTGTTTGAATCCTGCTGCTTGGAATCTGATGTAGCTGTGTACTGCTCTCCAGACGATGAATGCTCTGAGCATGTTGCACCGTCCGTCTTCGAATTTTCCTTGCCCTTCTTCGGTCATGAATACGTCTTTCAGGCATATGCTGAGCACTGGGACGCACAGTTCGTCCGAGCTCGTTGAGTTTATCTCCTTTCTGATCGTTTGCCAGTTATCGCCCAGGCCGAATAGGTTCTTCAGCTCTTGGCATTTACCGGCCACTGGCCCCTTGAGCTCGTTCGAGAGCCCGATTCTGTCCACTGGTGCCCAGTTCAGCCCATTAATTACAGCCATTGCTGCGTCGTAGTTCTTAAGCTCCTTCAGTTTCTGGGCAACTATTACAAAACGCTCGTAGGCCTGGACCTTCTTCTTGGTGGTGAGAACGGTCATGGCCACGAAGTGGTTCACAATGTTCGTTCTGCGGATGTGCAGGTTCACATTCGGGGCAAGTTTTTGCGTCTCGGGCTTGGACTGAGGAGAGCCGAAGAGCTCGCGCGGGTGAATGTTCCTGTACGTTTCGTACAGAAAGTAGTAAATGGTGTAGGTCAGGGCCTCAATCGAGCAGGAAGCTAAGTCCTGGGCTGAGACGTACTGGAAATTACGCTCGGCAGCCGTAACGGAGTACTCCTCCTGAAATTCGCACTGAATCTGAGCGAGGAGGATGCTGCGCGGAGCTGCTTACTTGCCCAAATACATCGAAAACATCGGGAACTGCAGCTTGCCGGGGAAATACTCGGGCAAATGCTGCTTCCCGTTCTTCACATCCTTGTCAATGCACTTCAACACACACGAAAACTTTGCCTACGTCATCACAGGAAGCTGCTTGTCAATCAACTCGAGTAAACTCAATGCTTGCGGCGCGAAATAACTATCCTAAAGAGTTTCAAAAAACGCCTTCGCCTTCTTCGTGTCCTCAGCTTGGAAGTCGTCCCTATAATAACGAATCCAACAATCGAAAAACTTAAGCACATGGAGTCTAACTGGAACTTAGTGCTGTATAAACCAATAACTGAGGAAATCTGGCTCGTTTTGCTTTATTGGAGGCCTCATGTTGAATCTTTCAATTAACTTATCAATTAATAATGATGTTGTAAACCAATTCTACCTATAAAACAAAAACGACGCCCAAGTAATCATATTCTAAGTAGAACCTTCATCATAATGGTGTGGATTCGTCAAATACATTATAAGTTAATTTGGATACAATGATGACGGAAACTTGTGAGCTGAAAACACAGAAAAATCACCATTATCTATTGGATACGCTGGACCAAATTCTTACTCAAGACCAAAAGGCTCGGCAATCATCGGACGATTAATGGGCTTTTCCTTTGCATACAAAAGCTATGCGACATCTGCAAAAATCAATACGCCGTCTAAAAAACGAATAAATCTGTTGAATTTAAGATTCAAGGGAGCACATGTTTCTATCTACTTTACAAATGTCTAATTAGCCTTGTATAAAATTTAAGCTTTATCTAGATTTTCCTTCACATCAAAATAAAAGGGTGTGAAACCAGATACTGTAACAAATACACGAATACTTCCTTTTATTATTGGCTGCAAATGTGGTTAAATCAACTCTGCAGATTTTAGAAAGTCGAGTTACATTGAAGTGGAAAATAATTGTATCAACTACATATATTAGTAATATATCAAGAATTTAATTATTTTTCACTTAGCAAGAAGTTTTATCAATATGGCAACAAGAACAACAAATGTAATAACGATTAACATGCTTCCTTTACCTGGTGCTTTTTCAATTTTACCCTTGTTGTCTGATTTGCCTTCGGTTTCTCTGACCTTGACCATCTCGAAGAGCTACTCGACTTCTTTTTTGTGAGCGGCTATGAAGCCTGCGTGCTTTTTCTTCTGGCTTGGAGTGTAGAACTCGGTGTTCTGGCTCCAGTCGTGGTCGAGGAGAACCTTGTATGCCTTGGGGACGTTGAATCCCTTGAGGCCAGCTTGTCTAACTTGCTTGTCACCATAATCGAGTATGAACTTTTCAACTTCGGCTATGGCAGCCTTTTCGTGTTGTTTGAATCTTTCGATTACTTCAACGCTTATCTTTTCCTTCAGGGCCTGTGAATCGACAGAGGCGAAGCAGATTGGCGCGGACTTGTCGCTTTCTCCGTGGACAAAGCATTGCTGGATAAGTGGACATCCTTCGAGAGCAGCCTCTATGGCTTCGAGGTCGACGAACTCTCCGTGTTGGAGCTTAACGACGAGGCCCACTCTTCTAATGAAGGAAACGGCGCCGTCTTCGTGCAGCTTCACCAAGTCGCCAGTTGGGTAGTAGCCGTCGGCGTCAGTTATCTTCTTGACCTTGCCCCATTGGCCATCAATGTATCCTTGTGTTACCATAGGACCTTTTATTAACAATTCTCCAGTTTGATGATTTTCTAATGTAAATTCACACTTATCTGATCTATCAATAATTTTGCAATCTGCTAAGTGGCAAGCGTAACCAAGTTAATTAGGTGAGTTATAGTGTTAACCACAATAATTGTATGTTCCAGCGCTACTAGCTTCAGTAAGACCATATCCTGATGAAACACGTGCACCAGTACAAATTTCTAAAAATTCTCTAACTTCCTAAGGTAAAGCAGATGAACCTGAAACAATAAATTCAAGATTACCACCCATTTATTCATGAATTGCTTTGAATATTGGTTCAACAAGCTTCATTTTCCCGGTTTTATGATGTTTAGGATTCTTTAAATATTATTTCTTTAACTTATAAGCAGTTTTGAATATAATTTTTACTGGAAGAGAGGATTTAGCTATTTTACCCATAACTGATTGATAAATTTTACAATAAACACGTGGAACGCCATACATCATAGTTGGTTTTGAGAGAGATAAGTCTTTAGTTAAATACTTAATATTACCAGTGGAGTAGTATATTAAATGACCACGCTTATAAGCTCCATGTTCAACAGCACGTTCAAATACGTGCGCTAGTGGCAAATATGAAATGACTGAATTTTGTCTACCTTTACTATCTAGATGATATGGAACAAAACGATAGCCTTCACAACTCAAACCACAAGCTAAATTTTAATGGGATTCTAAAACAGCTTTGGGTTTTCCAGAGGTTCCTGAAGTAAAGACAGTAGCATTTATTGAGTCTTTAGTAGACTCCAAAAGTGCCAATCTTGACAATAATGAATGTTTCGCTTCAAGCAATTAACTTTTGTATTTCTCTTCATCACTACTAACATTGAATGTTAAAGTTTTAATTTTCACCTAATCATTTCCCAAATCATGTATCATTTAATCTAATGATGAAAAATCTACTGTACTTATAGGTGCAACTTCTTCCTCAGTCGAAGCGGTATTGTGAGAATTCATTGAATACATTGACTTATTATCATCAATAATTTTTACTCCTTGTCCTCCATTAGAAAGCACTACTTTTCTCGCTGCGATCTTGAGGGCTTCCTTATCTATCGCGTCGAAGCAGATTACAGTCTTGATTGACGGAATCAGCTCGAGAGACCCGATGATGTTGGCCAGATAGTCCTGAGAGACGAAGATACACTTAGCTTAAACGAGATTTATACAGTAAATAATGTTTTCCAAGCCTAGTGTGTCATAAACAGGTGAGGTAATGCCGTCTACAAATGAAACTGCGATATCAGATAGCAGCCACAATGGGGAATTCTTAGCATAGATCATGCACCTATCACCTTTTTCTACTCCAGCTTCCTTTAGTGTTTGACAAATTTTATCGATATAGATAAATGATTCAGCAAATGTGATTTTTGTGTAGTAATCAACTATCATTTTGGCATTAGTTGATAAACCAGCTCTATGAGCCAAAAATGGTAATTCATAAAATCTTAATGAACCGTCCATAAAATTTTGAGGAACTGTTTTGTTCATATCAAGTTCCTGTGATGCGTCCAATGCTAAATGCGACGCAGATTAAAAGTCATGATTCTTAACTTACATTAGAGGTGTGTGTTTACTTATAGTTTGTTCTTGAAAGTTGATTAAATCTAAATATCACAAAATATGTACCTATTTGGACGATCAATCGAATCAAAATATTGTACACTTTCATAAACAGTGGTTGTTCAGTATATACAGAATAATATATTTCTAATTGTACATTTTACATAAAATGTCATGAATGTACATTGATATTGATAACACAGGTTTATAAAATGCAAATTATGGTTTGATATTAATGGCAACGATGATGTACATGTAGTTTCTTTTAAAATGTTTTTTCTTTTGTAAATAGAAGGAAGCAAGTAAAGATTATTAAATTTAGTTTTAGAGTTTATGATAATAAACTATTAAAACTCAAAAATAAGCATATTTGTTGTTGATTAGTCGGTGAAGCTGTTAAGAATAGATATTTTCAATTAATTATTTTTCACTTAAAAGCAAGCTTTATGACAACCGCGCTGAATATCACAAATATTGCGAAATATATAACTGTTTGCATGCTTCCTTTTCCTGCTTTTTCAATTTTACCCTTGTTGTCTGATTTGCCTTCGGTTTCTCTGACCTTGACCATCTCGAAGAGCTACTCGACTTCTTTTTTGTGAGCGGCTATGAAGCCTGCGTGCTTTTTCTTCTGGCTTGGAGTGTAGAACTCGGTGTTCTGGCTCCAGTCGTGGTCGAGGAGAACCTTGTATGCCTTGGGGACGTTGAATCCCTTGAGGCCAGCTTGTCTAACTTGCTTGTCACCATAATCGAGTATGAACTTTTCAACTTCGGCTATGGCAGCCTTTTCGTGTTGTTTGAATCTTTCGATTACTTCAACGCTTATCTTTTCCTTCAGGGCCTGTGAATCGACAGAGGCGAAGCAGATTGGCGCGGACTTGTCGCTTTCTCCGTGGACAAAGCATTGCTGGATAAGTGGACATCCTTCGAGAGCAGCCTCTATGGCTTCGAGGTCGACGAACTCTCCGTGTTGGAGCTTAACGACGAGGCCCACTCTTCTAATGAAGGAAACGGCGCCGTCTTCGTGCAGCTTCACCAAGTCGCCAGTTGGGTAGTAGCCGTCGGCGTCAGTTATCTTCTTGACCTTGCCCCATTGGCCATCTACGTAACCAATGGCAACTCCTGAGCTTTTGATTGTGAGTTCTCCGATTTTATCTTATTCGAGTTTATATTCGCATAAATCAGATCTGTCTATAACTTTGGCGTCAACTCCATAACTTGCAAAACCAAGTTATGTTGGTGAATTGTAGTGTTAACCGCAATAGTTGTAAGCACCAGAGCAGTTTGCTTCAGTTAAGCCGTAACCGGTTGTAATTCTTGCACCGGAGCAAATTTCGAGGAAGTCTTTGACTTCTTTTGGCAATGCGGATGAGCCGGAGACCATGTATTCCATATTTCCACCGAGTGCTTCGTGAATTGACTTGAATATTGGTTCGAGTGGGGCGCATCTGCCAGTTCTGTGGTGTTTGGGGTTCTTGAGGTAGATTCTTTTCAGGTTGTAGGCGGTTTTGAAAACTGTCTTGGTGATGATGGACGATTTTTCAATTTTGGCCATGACTGACTGGTAGATCTTGCAGTACACGCGTGGGACGCCAATCATGTAGCTTGGTCTGGCCAACTGTAAATCCTTGGTCATGTACTTGATGTTTCCGGAGGAGTAGTAAATAAGCTGACCTCGTTTACAAGCACCATGCTCCAAAATGCGCTCGAAAACGTGAGCAAGTGGTAAATAGGAGAGGAAACTGGACTGCACGCCCTTGTCATTGAAGTGGTACGGGACGAACTGGCGCCCTAAACTGGACAGACCAGTGAGGACGTTCGCGTGAGAGGCCAAAACGGCTCTTGGCTTACCAGAAGTTCCAGAGGTGAAGATGACTGAGCTGAGAGCAAGTGAGTCTTAGTTAATGAGTGAGAGTTGAGCGGTCAAAAACTGATGGGCTTTGGAAACGGATTCCTCGGATAAATCAACCTCTGGCAGCTCAAGAATCTTAATGGATGTTTACTAGCCGTCAATCAGAGAATCTAAAGCGGAGAAGTTGTAGTCGATAACTGTTGAAGTTTCCTCCTTGGACTCCTTAGTGTTGTGAGAATTCATAGAATACATTGACTTGTTGTCGTCAATTATCTTGAAACCAACGTTGGCGTGCGATAAGACTATCTTTCTCGCTGCGATCTTGAGGGCTTCCTTATCTATCGCGTCAAAGCAGATCACAGTCTTGATTGACGGAATCAGCTCGAGAGACCCGATGATGTTGGCCAGATAGTCCTGAGAGACGAAGATACACTTAGCTTAAACGAGATTTATGCAGTAAATGATGTTTTCTAAGCCTAGTGTATCATATATTGGAGCAGTTATTCCATCTGCAAACTGAATGGAGATGTCAGAAAGTAACCACAATGGGGAATTCTTGGCATAGATTACACATCTGTCACCTTTCTCCAAACCATTGGCGTTCAAGAATTGTGAAATAGTTTTAATATATGACCATGATTGTTCATATGTTATGAAACTGTATAAATCAACTATTTATTTAGCATTAGTTGATAAACCAGCCCTATAACCCATAAATTTATCTTTTTAGTAATTTTCAGATCCAATCATAAAGTTTTATGGGATAGTTTTAGTAAGATCAGCTTCTTAAGCTAACTCTAATGGTAAGTGGGATGGAGACGAAAAATCGTGAGCTCTAACCTTCATGCTTTGGAGTGGGATTTGATTGGAAAAATAACATCATTATTTGTATTAGTCTTAAGTGTTTGATGGAATAATGATAACATGATATACGTGTAACCTCAAAATTAACACAACTGATTCATTTACAAATCTGTCAAAATACTATATATCATTAAGCTATTACAAATAGCGATAATTTATTATTAATTAATGTAACGTGAAATGTACAATTGCAATTTGTGGAAAGGAATGATACATAAATGATGCAAAATAAGACAACCAAATAAATATTGAGTTAATTTAGCTGTGTTGTTAATTTTAAGTGAAGAGGTTACTCTTAATTTTGCAAGTGCTGCTAAATATGATAGGTAAATCATTGTATTTGCAAATCCTAATATCCTCAATATCTAGCGACTAACACGTAATGCTTATAAGTTTAGAGCTGGTAACTCTATTTAACTCTTAAATTTGTTATGATATTCAGATATAATGATATTCACTTACTCTTGATAGTGAACCCTCTGCAAATATAAATTAAAAATCTAGGTATAATCAAAGTAATAAAATCTTATGTGTATATTATTAATAAAATGACTCACTTAATTGTAGTTTTATCAACAACTAAACCAATCTAATATTATTAATAATATAGCATACAATAAAATGACTCACTTAAACCCATACAATAATACACAAATCTCCTGCTCAATCGAAAGCTGATATCAATAACAAGATCTCTAAAACAAATTCCGTTAGTTTGGAAAAACTCACATTTCTGATGAAGTTTGACTAGTAATAACTGTATAAGACATTTTTTGTTATAGAGGAATGTATTTTATTATTGATGACAAGAATATTATTAAATTAATGGAATAAGAAGGAAATTGATCAAAGAATTATGACTTTGTACTTCTAAACTTAGAAGCACCACGCGTTGCCGCTGATACACTAGTCCCAAAATTCATAGCAGCCATCCCAAAGATTGTTACAAAGATAACTTCTGAGGTCATTAATGTTAGTTCAAGTGCCGAACTAACTTAGGTTGTCTGAGGAGGCTATTCAGAGTGACAATTCTAGAAGATGAGGTATGATATTGAGATTAGTTTGTGGTAACGTTATGTGTAACAAAGTTTGGATTTGTGGATTGTCATGATTTATGAGATGAAGATGGAATGATTGAATTGAGCCTTAGTACTGATGATAAGGTTACAGTTAAGTGAGTCATTTTATTTCAACTGGCAAAAATAATATGAGTTGTTAGGCAAAAGAGTCTCATATCTATATTTATAATTATCTGAATGATGTTACCGATAATCATTATAATTAACTTAATAATTATACTAAGTGAGTCATTTTATAATGGCTCCAGACGATTTCGTGTTTTCCTAAAACATAAAACATTAATAATTTTTAATATGATTTATATCTTCCTTTATAGGTAATTTATAATATTCTATCATCTTATAATCAGAGTTGTTGATACTACAGTTAAGTGCTTAATAATTATAAATATATAATTGAGTTTAGTTATATAGAATGTTGAAGTATTATTATTTAATATTATAATGACTCACTTATTTATCATCAGTACTATTATTTAATAATATATTTGGGTTGAATAAGTCTAAAATATTATTAAACAATATTACAGGAGAAACTAAATACTCAGGAAAGGGCTACTAATTATTAAATTTCTTAAAAATATTATTAATATTGTATATAATTCCACTAGTTTTTTATATTGTATTATAATTATCATGTGTTTTACTATAGGTAAATTTAGTACAAAATAATAACATTTGTGTTGAATTAGTTTCCACTTCTAATCTAATGTTCAGACACCCAGGTGAAATTCCAGGATAACCAGATGCAACCGCAATGTAAAATGCAGCCCGTCAACTTTATGAAGCTATGAAAGGCGCTGGTACTGATGAAAAAGCTATCGCTCGTATAGCAGCTAGTTTTAACTTCATGTAAAGGATTGCTGTTTCTCAAACCTTCTAACAAATGTATGGTAAACCACTTGATCATGAGCTGAAGAGAGAACTCAGTGGTAACCTCGAGCATCTTATGGTTGAAATGTTCAATGATAAATATGCTGTTTGGGCTTTACACTTACATAAGGCAATGGCTGGCGCTGGAACCAACGAAAAGCGTTTAATTTAGTTGATTCTGGTAATGAGCGATTATGATGTTCAATAAGTAAGCTAACGTTATCAAATGATGTATCAACAAGACTTATTCAATGCAGTCAGTTCTGAAGTAGGTAGATAAGATTGGGCCAAGCTTATCAAAGGCTGGTTAAGAGGTAACAACACTGGTGTTGCTGATCCATCGTAAATAGCTTCAATGCTACATAACGCTGCTAAAGGTGCTGGTACTGACGAAGACGTTTTTGTTGAAGCTATGTGCAACGCTTCTCCAGATCTTTTCAGATAAGTTGCTGCTGTGTATTCTAACATGTATGGTAAGACTCTTGCTCAAACTATCAAGAAAGAATTTACTGGTAAGTCTGAAGATGCCTATTTGTTATGTTATGATTATTTGATGAATCCAGCTCTTGCTGTAAGCAATTTGCTTCATGAAGCTATGCATGGTGCAGGAACTGACGACGAGCTGCTTGTTTTCGTAACTGTTGCCTTTTCTGAATTCTTCAGGGGCAAAGCAATCAGAGACGCGTACAGCGCCCTTGGTGATATCGAGCGCGACTTTAAAAAAGACCTGACTGGAAAGTATGAAGAAGCCGTTCTTATCTTATGGGGACTCAAGTGATTTCATTTAATTCATAACATGTGATAAATAGTAAGTTAATATGCATTACTTAGTGCTACTATAAGTTATATAAGCAAATTATCTTACTGTTCAACTTGTTTATCTTCTTTCATGTATTTCGTCTAAATGTAACAAATATTGTTGTATGTGCTAGTTTCGTTCTGATTTCATACTATTTGTATATTTTGACCTTGTGTCAAGATCAACTCCACTTCAATGGAGTAGGTCCCTTTGAATATCACAGAGTTGCAGCTAAAGCCGAAGTTGTTGCGTTTGATGCCAAATATCAAGATTTCGCCTGTGTAGCAGACTCAGATCACGGACAACTTGAAGTTGATCCCGAAGATCAAGCCTACCATATCCGAGACCCAGCTTGACCTGAAGTTGTCCACGCACTGGGATAGTGTGAAGGACCAGGTGTACGAGGTGCTGAACCGCGCGCTGGACCCCGACTACGTGTCCTCCGTGGAGGAGCTGAAGACGAAGCTGACCAACGTCCCACCTTAAAAACAGATTGAAATGGTCATCAAATCGGTGGTGAACCCGGTGCTATTGAAGGATGGTGGCTCGTGCGAGTTCGTTTCGTTCGCAGAGAAGGACGGGCAGAAGGGCGTTTAGCTCAGGTTCCAAGGCGCCTGCGGAAGCTGTCCGAGCTCACAGAACACTTTGAAGCAGTTCATAGAAAAGGTCGTCATCGAGCTCATGCCCGGGTACATGTTCGTAGACAATGTGTGAACAGATTTTACGTTTGGATAAATAAATACATAAATAAAATGAAATATGAATGAAATATGTGTTAAATCAGTTTGATTGCGAATGTAATTAAATGAGCACGATTAGTTAGGTGTCTGAGTACTTGAGACTAGAATAGGTTACACATAAATCTTGTTTATATCAAATTATTATCATTATCTATTTATAAGCTTTATACATCTTTATACTCATATTTAGTATATTTTGATCTGGTAATTTTGCATAAATCACTAGTTTCTGATGAAAAATTCATAATATTTTAAAAATTACAATTAATAACATGTAATAAATTATATTAAATCTTCTCACTCATGTTGCAAATCCTCAATTATCAGCGGTTGTTCCGAGACCGCCGGATCCAGCGTTGCCTTAGGCTTCGCCTTCTTGCCTTGCTCCCGCACCCTCGAGGCCTAATTATTATTATTATTATTGCAACATGAGTGAGAAGATTTAACAAAAAATAATAAATTGTAATAACTACTCTCATTTGTTTTATTCATTAATCGATTGGACAAAAATCTCAGCGAGGTTCATAGCGTCGTTAATGGCGCAGTGGTGATTGGAAAGCAAATGTTTATCGCATCTGTGTCTCTGCATATCGGGTCCGTGCATTTAGTCGTGAGTTACTGGTTAATTTTTTCCAAAGCATTCCATCAGGTCGTTAAATTCGACTATATTTTCGCATAGGAATTGTTGTTGTAATTATTCCAGTGCTAGTCGTTCAGCTTGTATTCCGTTCGCAACTACTAATGGAGGGCTAACGTCAAACTGTTCTAGAATTTCAAAATACGATTGATATTTAGCGAGTCTAGCTTTTATTTGCTGGGAGCTCTGGAACATGAACGTCTTGACCATTTTGGCCAGGTCATTCATTTCTACTGGGCAAAGCCTTTTTGAAACGGGGCTTCTCGGAGCACAGTAGAATTTTTGAACGCGTCTCCATTAGTTATCGCTGAGTGAGTCGAGTAAATCCGAACTTGGTTCAACGAACGCCTGAAATTTTGCAGCTATTTTGCCGTTGTGAACTCTGACAATTCCGATTTCAAACGGAACGATGAAGCTTGAGGTAACAGTGTAGAACTCGAAGTCGATGAATATTACGTTTTCAATGTGCTTGCATCTTTTCAGGTATATTTCGAGGTTTATGCGCATTATAAGGTCCTGCTGCGGCTCGTCAAGTTCCCACTTGAGGTCCTCTTTGTGGTAAACAAGCTTTATGCTGTTCGTGCTCAATTTTTAGAACACCTCGAAATCGCAGAAGGATTTCATTATTTTGTTCGAACAGAAATAATCTGAAACTTACTTCTGAATTAATGACCAGAACTTTACCGAGCGCTTGCCATACACCGTTATTCCAACCCATTTATTAAAACGAGTTATTACAAACTACTGAGTGTAACGAATAATTATTAAACGAAGTTACTCATCAGAAAGAAGCGTTTAAAACACACACGCCAGTGGAATCACAGTGTTTGGTGCTATCCACCAAAGGGACTTCTTTAAACCAACTGCCTAGTTGTACTAAGCCGAAGAAAACGAAAAATCAATAGTCACATACTGTTGAAGCTCATGAAACTTCATTGGACGATTAAATATAATATCGGAATCATTTAATCCCAATAATTTAATTTCTTAATCTGATAAAGGTAACGGAAGACCAAAAATTTGAAAACATTTATGAATTTAACTTTTTATCAATTCTGCCCGATTTTAAATTTATTCTAATTGCAAAATACGATTTTATAATTAATTCACGTTTACTAACTGAGTGTTCACTTGCAATAAACAGGATGGATAGTATATTGTGTTCGTATCAGGTTATCCAATATTACAAAAATCATCAGAATCCGAATCTGAACTAATATCTATGATTTCATTTTATATTTGAGGTTTATCTTAAACAATATTGTACTTTTATTTAACTTCAGCTTTTACTTATGGTGCTATTGGCTTTGGCACTACAACTTCGATTTTATTTTATTAAACGGAATTTAATACAATTGGTTAGTTAACTTTAATTTCATCTTAAAACTTATTCGATATCAATGGTTTCATTGATTGCAAATCTTAATTTAGAATAGTTAATTTTGGTACAGCATTTTGAGGTAATAATTATCGAAAATTGACATATGAAATGAATGTTTTAGTTATAACTCTTCCCTTTTTAACAATGTTTAATAGTTTATTAATTGCTTGGCTCAATGTAGCAACAATATCAATATTATCAGGCTTTTCTTAATATATTGAAGTGTAAGTTTATTTTTCTAAGCATATCGTCTTAAAATTGAACTTGCATTTTTGTTTAATCTAATTTAGAACGTCTTTTACATCCTATTCTTTTTCAGAAAATACATAAACAATTTAAATAGTTTATTAATCATAATTGGGTTGATCTCTTTTCTTTATGGACAATTCCTCATCCTTTTCTGTAAATTAAATCATATTTAATAATTTTTAGTGATCAACTTCACCACCTATAGCCAACTCTAGTTCCTAGGCTGAAATAGATTTTTATCGTTATATTTTAAGCAATGGCAATAAAGTACTTGGTATATATTTCTATGGAATGTAAGCCATACTTGCAACATAATACACTGGTTATAAGTGGATTACCTTTAACAATTGTGGACAATCTTAAATAAATTCGGAACTCAATAAAAATTCAGTAAGTTATGTGTATTGCTCATTGTTTTAGCATATATACAGTTGTTTAGGATTCATTTATAAATGAAGTGGTATCACAACAAAATGTTAATAAATCATTAGAATATAATAATATTAAATGTAATTGATGAATGGTTGTTAAATGTATATCAGTCTATAATTGATGATTTATCAAAATATTTACAATTAAATTACTTAATTCGTGTCAATTAATAAATGTATTAATTACAATGGTAACTATTACATTTAATAAGTAAGAATCATATATATTGTTCTTCAGTTATCAACTGTTTGCCCTATTTGTTAAAGATAAGGAAATATTATACAATAACGCCCTTATTAGGTAATAGGATATCTATCACGTCATAAATAATTGTTCTATAACTTATTGTAACAATACAAACAACAATCTTCTACAGTTGACAATATTTAATGTAAACCTATTATGAGTCAATACTAAGTCAATAAAGTATACGAACAAACATATTTGTTATATGGAACCAAGGTTATTATTATACTGTATAGTCTATATTAAATTTATAGAACTCTTAGGTTAAGCTTAAGATATTATATAATTATTATGTTACATGTCAACATTCTTTTATTATAACTAGTCACTACAATCAAATAGATTATTAGTCTTTAAATCTATCCTGTAATACAATATTAACCATACAAATCTTACATAAATGTTTCAAAACATTATTAAGTTGGCATTTTATATTATGCTTTTTATATATAATAATTGTAGATTTCGTACATATTTAAACATAATTTTACTTTGATAACCACTCCTTTGTGATCATCCATGTAATGTCAAGCATATCTTGAAGGCTTTCCTCGACGTTGTCATCCGTGACTCTCTCATCTACACTGATCACGCTCAACGTAAGACTGTTACTTCCCAGGACGTCGTCTATGCTCTCAAGAGACAAGGCAAGACCATGTATGGTTTCGGAATCTGAGTGAATGTATTCGTAGCTTCTTCTAACGTGCTTAACTATCTATTTATGAATTAATTGAATCGCCAAATATATTTATTTCACTCGTTTGGCGGCGCTCGCCGAAAATTGCGGCCCGAGACCGCGAGGAAAGGAGCCCAAAAGGCCCAGGTGGTTGCCAAAATATTTATATCGAATGAATACCATGCTAAATATATTTATAAACACGTGTGCTCCACTGGTCCGACTGCCTCCCAATTGCTAGCGTCCAGGCTGCGGTCCTGCGCGCAGACAATACACCGCTAAAGTCAGTGTACTATCTGCACGCCGGGTCGCAGTTCCAGCGCAGAGCCCACGGGAACCAGGTCTTCTTCAGAGCTGTCCTGCATCGGTGGAGTGGGTTTCAAATAGAGATAGCCTGGAGGAGACGCCCAGTAATTTTTCTACTCCACCTGCACGAATGGCCCCGGCAACATGGCACCATAGGCTTTCCGGCTACTTACGCCTGGTCGCGGAGCTCTATTTTCCCCAACTACTTTTTCCCGCCGTTTTCGGCTTTTCCATTTTTTGGCTTGTCCGGATAGGGTAAAGGTGGTTTTCCTTATCCCTTGCCCTTACCTTTGCCCGTCAATTACAAGAGGCGTTTCAAAATTTTATTTTAGCATTCTGGCACTATATACAACTATTATACACGTAATTCTCAAAAATTATTTCATCATCTCGGGCCATTTTTTCCACAGCAGGCTTTTTTATATTAAATGTCTGGTAAGGGTAAGGGAAAAGGCTTTGGTAAGGCCAAGCACAGATCCAAGGAGAAGGACGTTCTCACTGGTATCACCAAGCCAGCTATCCGTCGTTTAGCTCGTAGAGGAGGTGTCAAGCGTATCAGCTCCACCATCTATCCACAAACTCGTGAAGTCTTGAAGGCTTTCCTCGACGTTGTCATCCGTGACTCTCTCATCTACACTGATCACGCTCAACGTAAGACTGTTACTTCCCAGGACGTCGTCTATGCTCTCAAGAGACAAGGCAAGACCATGTATGGTTTCGGAATCTGAGTGAATGTATTCGTAGCTTCTTCTAACGTGCTTAACTATCTATTTATGAATTAATTGAATCGCCAAATATATTTATTTCACTCGTTTGGCGGCGCTCGCCGAAAATTGCGGCCCGAGACCGCGAGGAAAGGAGCCCAAAAGGCCCAGGTGGTTGCCAAAATATTTATATCGAATGAATACCATGCTAAATATATTTATAAACACGTGTGCTCCACTGGTCCGACTGCCTCCCAATTGCTAGCGTCCAGGCTGCGGTCCTGCGCGCAGACAATACACCGCTAAAGTCAGTGTACTATCTGCACGCCGGGTCGCAGTTCCAGCGCAGAGCCCACGGGAACCAGTTCTTCTTCAGAGCTCTCCTGCATCGGTGGAGTGGGTTTCAAATAGAGATAGCCCGGAGAAGACGCCCGGTCATTTTTCTACTCCACCGCCGCGAATGGCCCCGGCAACATGGCACCATCGGCTTTCCAGCTACTTACGCCTGATCGCGGAGCTCCATTTTCCTGGACTAATTTTTTCCCGCCATTTTCGCATTTTTCATTTTTTGCTTGTCCGGATAGGGTAAAGGTGGTTTTCCTTATCCCTTGCCCTTACCTTTGCCCGTCAAACTAGAGAGGTGTTCCAAAATTTTATTTTAGCATTCTGGAACTATATAGAGCAGTAATACATACAATTCTCAAAAATTATTTCATCATCTCGGGCCATTTTTTCCACAGCAGGCTTTTTTATAATAAATGTCTGGTAAGGGTAAGGGAAAAGGTTTTGGCAAGGCCAAGCACAGATCCAAGGAGAAGGACGTTCTCACTGGTATCACCAAGCCAGCTATCCGTCGTTTAACTCGTAGAGGAGGTGTCAAGCGTATCAGCTCCACCATCTATCCACAAACTCGTGAAGTCTTGAAGGCTTTCCTCGACGTTGTCATCCGTGACTCTCTCATCTACACTGATCACGCTCAACGTAAGACTGTTACTTCCCAGGACGTCGTCTATGCTCTCAAGAGACAAGGCAAGACCATGTATGGTTTCGGAATCTGAGTGAATGTATTCGTAGCTTCTTCTAACGTGCTTAACTATCTATTTATGAATTAATTGAATCGCCAAATATATTTATTTCACTCGTTTGGCGGCGCTCGCCGAAAATTGCGGCCCGAGACCGCGAGGAAAGGAGCCCAAAAGGCCCAGGTGGTTGCCAAAATATTTATATCGAATGAATACCATGCTAAATATATTTATAAACACGTGTGCTCCACTGGTCCGACTGCCTCCCAATTGCTAGCGTCCAGGCTGCGGTCCTGCGCGCAGACAATACACCGCTAAAGTCAGTGTACTATCTGCACGCCGGGTCGCAGTTCCAGCGCAGAGCCCACGGGAACCAGTTCTTCTTCAGAGCTCTCCTGCATCGGTGGAGTGGGTTTCAAATAGAGATAGCCCGGAGAAGACGCCCGGTCATTTTTCTACTCCACCGCCGCGAATGGCCCCGGCAACATGGCACCATCGGCTTTCCAGCTACTTACGCCTGATCGCGGAGCTCCATTTTCCTGGACTAATTTTTTCCCGCCATTTTCGCATTTTTCATTTTTAAAGAGATATCGAAAGTCAGTGGTGCATTGGAAGGACATTTATCGCCATTTTGAAATCAAGCAGTAAAATAGTGTATTATCTTGTTGAAACTACATGTAAAATATGTATTTAAATACAAGATATCTATGGAACATTCTAATTTTTAATATTTTAAAAACACAAATATGAATGAATATTTTAATAATTTCTATATAAATATTAATTAATTTCAATATATAATACATTATTTAATACATTTTGCTTGTATTTGCTATTACTTAAATGATTTACATTGATTCGATGTTTATAATTAACAATTGATAAATATATTGATGATATAGATTATATAAAAATATACAATTTTTAATAAGAATATATTTGACTGGTCAACAGTACAAATTGACTTAGCAGTTTACAAACAGTTGTTAACACAATTAATAATATTCAACACTATTTCAACGTTGTATATGGATTTTAATACATTCAAAAGTTAATCACACCACTTCATCCTTTCAACCAAAATGACTGATATGAAAAACGCTAACTTCCCAACCGACGGCGAAGGACGTACCTACCACTTGTACTTAAAGCATGGCGAAACCGCTTCCCGTGTTATCACCGTTGGTGATGTCCCACGTGCCGTTGTTTTCGCTCAAACTCCCGGATTCGAAGTCAAGTTCGTCCGTGTTGCTCCACGTTTATTCACAACAATCACTGGTTTGTACAAGGGTACCCCAGTCACCATCATCACCTCTTTGATGGGTATTCCAAACATGGATTTCACCATCCGTGAACTCAGATACGTCTGCCAAGGCCCAATGGCCGTCGTTCGTGTTGGTACCTGCGGCTCCCCAGCTGACACCAAGGTTGGCGAAGTTACCGTCCCAACCAAGTTCCACACCGTTTTGAGACTTCCAGACGGCTTCGGCCCAGGCGCTGAAAACGCAACCGTTGAACAACAATACTACATCTCCAAGACCATGCACGGTGACGACGACTTGATCAAGTTGCTCCAAGAAAAGTGCAAGGAACACTGCGGAACCGCCTATGACGGCCACCACGTTTCATGCTGCTCCTTCTACTCCAGCCAAGGCAGAACTGATCCAAACTTCAACGACAAGAACGAACACTTCATCGACTACATGTGCGAGAAGCTCCCAGGTCTCGTCAGCATTGAAATGGAAAGCTCCCATCTCGTCGACATGGCCGTGAACTGCAACCAAAAGATCCACGCCTCTGCCGCCCACATCATCCTCGCCCAACGCAGATCCCTTGACTTCCTCACCAACGAACAAAAGCACAAAGTTGAAAGAGAAATCGGCTTAGCCGCTCTCGAAGCCGTCACCCAATTCGTCATCCCAGGCGAAAACGAACCAAAGGACGGTGTCTGGAACCACAAGGGCGAAGTCCTCGGTGACTATGACTAAATCAAGAAGCACTTCGAGTGAGGGGTACTTATTAATTTTATTAAGTATATAATCTATGATAACTTACTAAATATATATTAGCCATATAATATGTTAAGAATAGTATCTGGTTTAGCTATCAAATACTACAGTGGTGGGCCCTCGAAATGCTTTTTTGAATTAGGAAGAAGAATGAAGTTTATTATTTGAATCTTACTTATATCACTGCCCGGCTCAATAATGAGTGTGCTCTCCCTCCTCATCAATACACTCATTAACTCTATTTACTATTGATTTGTAAAGTGCTTCAATCACATCAAGGCCTGGTTGAGCCTTGGATAGCTGTGCTACAATAATTAACGTATATAACTCTGTATATACTTCAATAATAAGTTTCAACTTTACCTAACGTTGTATAATTTAACAATCAAGAAAATTGATTTCTCATTATGAAATGGAAGTGGAAGATCATAAGTAAAATAACTGTTGTTTTAGAGTAGCATCAATATATTATTTAATGTTGGGCCCGACTAACCCACTTGATTCCATTCTTCAAGAAACAAAAATGCATTCATTATTTGAATATTGAGAATGAAAGCGACTGTAACTACCTGAATTATAATTCTAATTAAGCGAAGTACCAATACTTCATCTTGAGCTCCCGGTTGAGATTGAAAGAAAAAGTCCTCTATTGTTTTTCGTGATTAAGAAATACCTAAAATCGTTCAGATTGACCCAGTTGAAGATGAACACCGAGGTCCTCTGCAGGTCCAGTGCTTGCGCTACTAGTTATAAATTACATATTGCGTCCGTATACCAATCATTGGATCCTCTTATTCTTTTCTCCAATCAGGCTTAACTACCATATATTTTCGAGATAAAATCTTTCATAAATTAGTTTTGCTGACTAAAACGTAGAAATTACACAGGGACATCTTAAACAAGTGATATAACTAGTTCAGATTGGTACAATATTTTATGAATTCATCCGTTGGACCCAGAAATGAAGAGAATACAAACGCTTCAGAACTGCCTAAGTTTGTTAAGTGAATTAGTTGACCTTCCCTAAACATCTTCTACCGCGTTTATTTTTGTCATTGCCGTCCTTTTATTGCATGTGGTAATTTCTATTTTTCCTTTTTGGAATATTAAATACCGACTTTGAATAGTCGATTATGGTCTAATACGATCGAAATCATATTTTTGGCCCTCTTGTGTTAATGAGTAGTTCATGAATAATCTCCAACTTGAGATTATTTATTGGAATTTGTCATCCGCATTAGAAGTGGCAAAATATTTTAATATATAATTACTCACATAGTAAACAAGAAAAAGCAATTCCACCTCCCATAACTGTATTTACTAACTAATAAGCTTAAATATCTGGAACATTAGTGAGTTGAAAATGTAAATAATAAAAATATTCAAAAATATTGAAACACACTTCACATTTAACACACTTCTAATGTTAAATCAAAACTATTTTGAATCAAATTCAAATGGATTTCGATTTTTTACAAGCGTTCTTTAGCTTCTTATCATCTAATTGAAAACAGAAGGATTGATAGGTGGTCCGCTAACTTATGAAGATCTTATGAAATAGAAGCGCAAGTGTGTATTGTGCCAGATTGTCTTTCCTAATTTTAATGCGTATCATTATCATTTTTATGAACAGTACTCAAAAGAAATTCGTAAATAATAAATGAGAAATGTTTTTCACCAAATATACAATCAAAAATTAGAGTCTAACTTTTACTACAAAATGGTTGAATTGAGGGCAGAAATATGTTAAATATGCTTTTATCCATTTAAAACAAGGCGAGAATTAATATAACACTTAAATGACAAATGTTGTTGTAAAATTTTAGATAAACAAAAATAATCAAAATCATCAGGTAAACAGTAATGTATCCACTAACATTTTTGTGTTTATAATAACACAAATGATCCAGAACTTCAAGATTTTGATGACACTTAAAAGTTAGCTTTATTAACGGACTCACGATTACTTTAATAATGCAGAATAGATAGATTGATTGCCGTTTATGAAGAAATCAAAAATTATAATTAAATAAACGAAACTCCAGAATCAATTTAAGATTATATTAATTTAAAAAGATGGCTAGAATGGGAAATTTAAATAGAATATTATGATTTAGCAATATGTTCATAAATCATGAAAACTAAAACGTAAAAGTTTTTATATACATATAAAGGATCAAATTTACAAGCATCAGTTTTTGAAGTTTTGCAATACACTATGCGACAATAACAAAGATTTAAAGATAGATAAATAATTCTAGAGAATGCTGATTTACAAAATTAATTACATCCAGTAAGCATTTTTTTATTTAGTGACGAAAAACGCCTTCAACTTATCAATTAAGAGAAAGTTAAATGTGCAATAATCTTAGCATATTTAGAAAATAAAGTTTAATTGATTAAATAATAACTTGATAAAAAATTTTAAGTTGAAATATAAAAAGTTGTTTACACACTAGAAAGTCCATTAGTAGCAATCTGGGATATGTATAATATTGACAACACCTTCAATAGTTTACTTTCAATAAAACGTAGGTGTTAAAAACCATATTTGTGGGGAAAAGATAGTTTTTATGTTCAAATTAATACTGAAATATAATAATCATTGACTTAAATCAGTGTATTAAGAAAAAACGAGTGTGAAAAGTATATTTAAGGTGTAAGTCCCACAAATTTATCACATCAAGATAAAATTTTATTTTCAAATGAAGTTATAAATTAATTCGGCTTGAAACAGGAGTTTAAAACTAAACTCTCATTACCTATTTAATAAATAATTGGTCCACTTGTTGTGGACTTCAGTATCACTGGAATAATCCCTGATTCTATTAAAAATGAGATAACTACCGCGTAAGAGAGAAAACAATATGAATAAACAACAATGCCAACAGAATACAAATATATGCAAACAAATGAACTATATAGAATCAAGTACGAAATATATTATGAACTGCTTTAAAATCAATAGATAGATAACAATATATAATGAAAATGAGTGAATAAATAATATTTAATATTTTAACCGCATTTGCTATTTATGCAATGATGGGCGAATCAGTTTTGAAAGATACCTACCTAAATACACATGAATTGGCTATTTAATCGTCTTTATTTATATTTTATGATTGAATTCAAACATAAACATTTTTAATGACGTTTATTTATTCGATGAATGTAAATGACTTATGTTGGAGTGAAAACATATTATATGTATCGCACTGCTATACTATTATCAACATTTTCACTCCAAATGTACCAGTACTAGGTCTTCGTGCCAGCAACGCACAAGGAGGAGTTGAAATCAGCAATTTTCGCGGCTGGTGGCGGGAAGCTCGGCGCTTATGACAGTTGCTGCTTTGAAACGCGCGGGACGGGTCAGTTCCGCCCGTTGAGTTCTGCGAATCCGTTCATCGGAGAGGTGAATAAAATCGAGTTCGTGGACGAAGTCAAAATTGAAATGGTCGTTCTTAAAGAATATTTGAAGGACGTGATAGAAGCGATGAAGAAAACGCACCCGTACGAAGAACCGGCTTATCAATACTGGATTGTTAACTAGTGAACATGAATGAAGACTTAGTTGTAATTTGTCAATTAAATATATTCTAAACATAGCTAGATGGATGTTTGTTTATTTGTTAATTAATTATTTATGCTTTTTGCTTAAAATATAATTTCTTGTAAATGAACAAGCAAAATGAAATTTATAGATATCTAAATACACGCAACTACTATGTTCAGAATTATTAGAAATAGATTATGTTGTATTAGAATGAAGATTACAGTTATGGGAGGTGGAATTGCTTTTTCTTGTTTACTATGTGAGTAATTATATATTAAAATATTTTGCCACTTCTAATGCGGATGACAAATTCCAATAAATAATCTCAAGTTGGAGATTATTCATGAACTACTCATTAACACAAGAGGGCCAAAAATATGATTTCGATCGTATTAGACCATAATCGACTATTCAAAGTCGGTATTTAATATTCCAAAAGGGAAAAATAGAAATTACCACATGCAATAAAAGGACGGCAATGACAAAAATAAACGCGGTAGAAGATGTTTAGGGAAGGTCAACTAATTCACTTAACAAACTTAGGCAGTTCTTAAGCGTTTGTATTCTCTTCATTTCTGGGTCCAACGGATGAATTCATAAAATATTGTACCAATCTGAACTAGTTATATCACTTGTTTAAGATGTCCCTGTGCAATTTCTACGTTTTAGTCAACAAAACTAATTTATGAAAGATTTTATCTCGAAAATATATGGTAGTTAAGCCTGATTGGAGAAAAGAATAAGAGGATCCAATGATTGGTATACGGACGCAATATGTAATTTATAACTAGTAGCGCAAGCACTGGACCTGCAGAGGACCTCGGTGTTCATCTTCAACTGGGTCAATCTGAACGATTTTAGGTATTTCTTAATCACGAAAAACAATGGAGGACTTTTTCTTTCAATCTCAACTGGGAGCTCAAGATGAAGTATTGGTACTTCGCTTAATTAGAATTATAATTCAGGTAGTTACAGTCGCTTTCATTCTCAATATTCAAATAATGAATGCATTTTTGTTTCTTGAAGAATGGAATCAAGTGGGTTAGTCGGGCCCAGCATTAAATAATATATTGATGCTACTCTAAAACAACAGTTATTTTACTTATGATCTTCCACTTCCATTTCATAATGAGAAATCAATTTTTTTGATTGTTAAATTATACAACGTTAGGTAAAGTTGAAACTTATTATTGAAGTATATACAGAGTTATATACGTTAATTATTGTAGCACAGCTATCCAAGGCTCAACCAGGCCTTGATGTGATTGAAGCACTTTACAAATCAATAGTAAATAGAGTTAATGAGTGTATTGATGAGGAGGGAGAACACACTCATTATTGAGCCGGGCAGTGATATAAGTAAGATTCAAATAATAAACTTCATTCTTCTTCCTAATTCAAAAAAGCATTTCGAGGGCCCACCACTGTATGTTTGTATTGAATAAATTATTAATTTAATTGTTTAGAAAGACTATTTACTTCAGTGATACTCTTAAGAACACATAAAATCATTTTATAACTCATGTTGAACATAATATAGCACTGTCCCACTATTATTATAGAAAGATGTTATAGTATATTAATAACATAATAATATCATTTAACAGATATTATCTAGTACTAATGTATATGTTAGTTTACACGAAGTATAAGTAAAACTGAATTCCTTGAATAAATTACTTGCTTTCATTTATAAGATAAAATTTGCTACACATAATTAGCGATATGATAAGATTGTTAATATTATACCACTCCGCAACCAATATGTTTGCTACAAAAGATACTATTACATCGATCTCATTCAATTAAGATTCATCATGTTTCATAGCAGGTCGTGTTGACGGATTTTCAATTTATCATACCGATCCCTTTAGAGAATTGTATCGTCGTACATTTTAAGACGGATTTGGAGTTAAAGTGTGTTCAATGCTTTATAGGACATCACTCATAGCCTTTTCTGGAGATACAACAGATAATTTGAAGAAATATGTTCAGCAATGTGCCACATATTAGGCTTAAAATGCCAAGACCGATGCTCCGAAGTCAAAGTTCTAACACCTTCATTCTCCTGCGTTCGTTCCATTCGATGCACAAGAGAATTAGTTCTAGCCAAATGTGGTTTATATCTACGACGATGCAGTGGGTAAGATTTTAGGCAGACTCAGATTTAGATCTGAAGTATTTTCAATTAAGATGAGGAAGGATTGTATTTGTGTTTCACTAGCTAATTAAATCTATGTACACTCTCTTTCCGATTTAACCTTGTTGGACGTGATAAACACAGCTGATTTTGCTCCCCCATTCGGTCTATCGACAACTGAAGACGATTTCATCGTTGCGTATGTTGCACCTGGTATGCCAGGTCGTGTAGGCCTCAATTTCTATTTATTCTCAGATTCAGATTAGTAGGAGAACGAAATCGTGAGAAGGTACATTGATGTGCACAAATCGAACATCACAGCACTATCACTCTCTGAAAACGGATAAATCCTTGTCACTGGTTCTGAACAAGGAAAATAAATCAGAGTCTTCCAAACTGTAACTCAAACACCAATTTGCTGTTGGAAACGCGGAAACGATCCAGCAGTTATCACTGGAATCAGTTTGAATAAAAATCTTGATTTCGCCGTAGTGTGTTCCACCAAGGGTACTGTACATGTCTTCGAGATTCCACAATTCTAAGAGTACTAGTTGAAACGTGTTAGAGATATGCTTGAAGGAGAAGATGTAAAAACTAGAGAGTACAGAGCATTTTGCAAATTCAAAATCACTGAATCCAATCTTCAAACATGTGCAGCATTCTCACAAAACCTCAATACATTTGTTATTTTAACAGAAGCTAACGAGTATTGGAAAGTAGCTTACGCAGGTGAAAGAGGAGCAGACCCAAGCCTCAGAGCCAAATGGATGCTTATTTGAGATGATTTCGTTACTTGTCTTATAATTTTTCCTGTAATGGATAACATACCTATACAGTGTATTTTAAAGCATATTAACTGTAATTTTAGTATATTAGTATGTTTAGTTTAATAATAATGGGTGTATCAACATTTGTATAATATTTGCGCTTAAAAAATGTAAATTTACTATACAATATTTAGCCAAATACCTTTAAACTAAGTACTATTATAATATAAAAATATTATTAACACTCCAATGAACGAAGATTATATAAATACAGATGATTTGCTTTTAGTGGAACCTTCACCACTTAATGAAAGCACCAAAAGAAAATGCGAGTTTTTAGATATATCTAAGTCTTCGCTTAGTAATTACAAATTTATAGAACGATTTTAGAATCTCACGTAACTTATTGCCAGATAATGTAAATTAACAACATTCAATCAAATTCCAATCAATATACTTAAGAATTTACAGATTCTAGATGTTTAAGAAAATTATATTTAAACTTTAAGAGATCTTCCAAAACAATTAATATTATAAAACTTATATTTGTAAAGCAACCCGATTAAATATGATCAAGAACTGATGCTTTTTTCAGCTTTACCAGAGATACAAATAATTGATATTGAAAAAACAAAAATAAATTCAGCGAAATTGCTTACACAAATTTTAAAGAACAATTTTTAGAACTTTAGTATTTAAGAAGGAGTAGATGTTCAAAAAGTTCATTTTGAATTAAAATTATCAGGTAAAACGCTCAAGAATATTAAAATTGGAGCGAGAATAGCTAGCCAGAATATGACGATTCCAAACGGAATTGTTCAACTTCATGTCTATCAATTGAGCAAAACACGACTAAGCGAACTAATTAGAGCCGATATGCATATTAGACTAATTCTTGGACAGTATACAGAACTTGACATAGGGTCTGTTGATGATCTATACTCAATACTTGTAGTAGGAATAGAATATAGTTAACAATTAGTCCTATAATACTACAATTTTGTTAATGAAAAGATTTCATTCAAAGAAGTAATCAATCTGATGGAGTAAAAATCAAATATTTTGCTTAGAGCCTCCCAAATAATAGATAAATCGCTTATAAGTTCGTAATATGGATAATAAAGCCCAAATACTACAAATATAACAAATTTAGAATCAACTGCAGCGTTTTCTTAAAAAATGTACAAATTAAGTCAACCACAAATAAATACTTGGATGCAAGTGATTCCGAGTGTCAACATATAAAAATCCACGTATTTCGTAAGCACGCTCGGTTATTCTCAAATAATAAACTCAGTTGCCGAGCATTATCAAATTAATTACAAACTAGCCAAATAGCAGTTCTTAAATTCGTTAGATTCATTAATTATATAAGAAACGGATAACACAGCACAATTCACAATTAATAACACTTCATTTGATATCTAGTTGACCAGGAAAGCTTTGAATAACTATTATTTAACTGAATCGTATCGGTTAATATTTTGCCGTGTGGAAACTGACACTGGTTTTCATTTTTTGGTCTAAATGCCTTTTATGGACAACGATCCGAAGGCCATTTTGAAAGTTAACCCGGGCAGGTTAACCATTGAATTCCTTGGCGAGTTCGAGGGTCCATTAAGGTATTTGTTCTTCCAGGACAATCAGTTAATTTTGGAAACCTCAAGTTGTCATTTGGACATAGAAAAGCTTGATAAATAATCTGGCTTGTTTTGTGGTGTCGTCATCGGCAAAGAGGAGGTAAAAACGGACTCCATTTTCATCAAAAAATATCCCCAATTCCACGCAGAAAACCTAAATTCATCCCAAATCCTCCTCAACTCTTTTATTGAACCAAAATCAGCCCTTAACCAAACAAACCTCTCCAAATCGCTCACTCAACAACAACTGAACACCAACAGTCAAATTCAGAACGTTTAACCGTCGCCTGAACCCAAACCAGTTTAATAACCGGTTCAAATTGTTCAAAAAGAACCAGAACCAATTATTTCTGAGCCGAAAGAGAAAATAATTGAACCGGATTCGGTTCAACCCTCACAAAACGAGCACGATTCTTAACCTGAAGAGGAGGAATACCTTTCGCCAAAGGAGCTCAAGCAGAGGCAGGCGGAGGAGAAAAAGATGCAAAAAATGCGCGAAGCGGAGCAGAAGAAGGAAGAAAAGAGGCTCAAAGCCGAAGAAAAGAAGAAAAACAAAGGAAAGTGAGCTTAAATGGTATAATATGGTGCATAATTGGAATTTGATAATGTGTTCAATAATTCATGTTATTTAGTTTCAGCGCATTTTACGCGAAATATTTAATATTAAGTAGCATATCACTAGATTCATTACAACAGCTGTTCCACGTCTACCAATACCCTTCGCGTGTGATCCTTCACAAAAGAAGCATACGCACGATCAATATCTCCACCGCGCAAAGTGCTTTTCCGCAAAATCGGAGTTACGCTGTACGCTAATTCCTTAGTGCACTGGTTTCGCATCTTATGATACTTTGTTGGTGTTATTTGCTATGGAGACTCCATAGATGTATCTAATTCAAGTTAAGTCATATTCCGCCAGTGGGAGTGAAAATGTTGAAGTCGATAATATCGAAAATATCAATTAATCATGCATTTCAGAAACATAATCAATAACATATATCTTTTGTAGATTACTACATTACCTCGAATGCAGACCCCCACCCATATTCACTTACAGACCCCCTGCTGATTTCCTAAAAAATATCAAGGGGTCTATAAGTGAGAACAAATCTGGCTGTTTATGGCTCATATTTGGTTTTCCATTTCAGTTACAGACCCCATTTCTTAAAATATTCTTCAAATATCAACTAATTTTTAATTTTTGCTATTTTAATGAATATAATAACCTAAAATAGTATGATATACGATAGACTGTTAAATTTCCTCGTTTATATTTGTTCTTAAAACACGTTTGAATCAATAATATTTAATCAATTAAATATCAAATCATTTCAGTTGCAGACCCCAAATACAGTTCATTTATAGACCCTTTTATTCATAAATATTGATGGAGTCTGTAACTGAGCACTTTTGGGGTCTGTAAGTGAATAGGGGTGGGGGTCTGCATTCGAGGTAATGTAGTATGTGATTGTGAGATAATGATTATAAGATGATTATAAGATACCAATCAACAATGAGAATAATAAGATATTGTACTGTTACAATACCATATATGTAGTTATAAATTATAAATATAATTGAGTTTATCAAACCTAAAAATTACAATTGTAAAGATTATTTTGTATAATTATTACATCAAAACTATATCAAGGCTTGATAATCAAGCTATCATTATAATCATCTCAAAATATCTCAAAATATCAATGATTGATGTTATTTGGATGTTATCATGACTAATTGCCATATTATTTTATGAATAGATTGCATAATAACATTTTTTCACTTCCTCATAATGTCAAGACCATCAACTTAAACTTCGCATAGACGTTTAACTACAGCTGAAGCTCCACATTTACTTTAATTATAATATGAAACATATAAATCTAATGAAAGTCCAAAGAATTCCTAAGTTATAACGATAATTCCATTCATTTAGTCAGACTCTCAATAAAAAAGTCCAACAATATTTGCTAAAACTTAAAAAGTTACAAAAATTAAAAAACTTTAAGTAACAAACAGTTAATAGGTACGGGATTTGGTTGACGAGAGTGTTTAAACAAATATAACAAATCTTACCCCTCCACAAATATAGAAAATAAGAATTGTTAAGCAAAAAGCGGTTATTAAACCGTTACAACAGTAGTTTAAGCCTAAATTAATGATAAAAAATTATTCCCCACTTTTGGAAAATAGTTTAAAGGATTATTAAGCTAAAATTAATAATATTTTACACGAAAATGATAAAATAGAGTATGCAAAACTAGTTTTGAAGGGTATAAAAGAAATGGATTTGTGAAAATAAATGAACTCACTTAATATAACAGCGATCACTGAAAATCTATTTTTGCGATAACTGTACCTTGTAACATTTATTGGCAGGCTTGAATTGAGTCAATATTTCATTATTATATTATATCATTAATTAGCTTTTTAAAGTTAATTTTGTCTTCTTTTATTAGATCTGTAACAATATTATAATCAAGTATATCGTCGTCTGGACCATAATTTGTAACTTTTAATTATGGTTATTCTTTGCGTTGTCGTACTTTTGATTTGATCATCCGACTTTCTGTTCTAGGAGGAATAATTTTGGTTGTTAAATTTCGAGGAGACAAACATTTTAATTGTGTTGGTACGTGTTTTGTAGATGATTTGCAACTAGGGTAGTTTTTGCGATTTGCAATCATTTGGCGCGGAAATTAATATTTTATGTTATATATTAAATATAAAGTAAAATTTGAAGGTGTTTTCTAATTGAATTATTTGTTTGATTATATGTTATTACATTATATGTTATTACATCACTTAATACAACTATTATGTTGTTCATCTTTCCTTCTCTAATATGAATCCAGTTATTTTGGTTCCAGGCTTGTTCGGTTCAAGGTTGGAGGCAGTAAGCCGGAAAAATCCGAGCGATAAGAAATTGGTTTGGTTTCCATCGTTGAAAACGATGAATGAGGACATGGTGTATTATTTGTGGGGGAAGTACATTTCAGCTCGTGAGGAGTTTGTGTCATTTTGCGACGACGAGTACGCGATTCAGCCAGTCTTAGGTGTTGACGGCTGCCTAACTCTGACTGATTTGTACAAGGTCCCAATTGTTGGCAAGAAGGCCTGTTATTTCTACGACATGCACAAAATGCTGGTTAAATCCGGTAGACAGGTGACCGCGTTCACTTACGACTGGCGTCAGGACCCCACAGGTTCTTTTATCCAGTCCAAATTCCGCGAATTCATAATTTAGCAGCGTTAAGTGTTCAAAACGACTAAATTCGATTTGGTTTGCCACTCCATGGGCGGACAGGTGATTAATCAGTTCATGGCTCAAAATCCTGACGCCGATTAGTTCATAAATAAACTGATCATACTCGGGACACCATTTAACGGTGCAAACGGGAGAGCCCTGAACTACTTCAACATTGAGAACTTAAGGGACCTTAAAACGAGCGATTTCGTTTTCAGGGGATTCGCGGGCGCGAGCAATTACGCCTTCACCCCTCATAAACGAGTTGATATAGCAATTTAAACTGGAAAACGGAACTATGGAGTGAAAAAATGCTTAAAAGGGGTGAAAGAAACAACTAAAACGCACTAACTGATCATTAAACAGCTGCCTGAAGATAGTCTGTTGATTGAGATATTCAAGCACGCGAAAACGCTCGAGGACGCGTTTGAAATGATAAAATAGTTATTTAAATAAAGGGAAGAAAAAATATACACATTCGAGAACCTGGACGAATACTTTGAACTAATCAACGACTCAGTGCTCGCACCGCTGTTTTCATTCGACTCGGACCTAAACAGACAAATTCAAAGCAGACTCGCACAAAAAGTTGATATCGGATCCATAAAAGCACTCGTACTGAGCGGAACGGGAAAGAAAATGCTAAACTTTAAACTTGAAGAAGGAATCGGAGACAAAACAGTACTGCTAGAATCAGCACAAGCATACACATTCGACGCTCAATATGACCAAATAGAAGCCACACACATGGAAATGGTCGGAGAAAAAGTCTTCAAAAAACTTCTCGATTTTATCAAGTGATTTACAATTTATTCATACATATTTATTCGAATATTGTCTCGATTATGTTCCAAGTCTTCAATTATCGAGCCAGTAATTATCAAGATATCTCATAGTTTAATATTATATTGAATTCCGGCAGATTCCCAAAGATAGCTTTTATCTTCAAAATAATGCGATTTAATTTATATATACTGGTTTAGCTCTACATTCTATATAGCTGGTTTTACATTTACTATAATTTAAATAGATAAACAGTTAAAAGTATATTTAATTATAATCGTAAATTATTTTCATTTTTTCACTCATGTTAAGAAGTAAACTATGGTGGTGGAGCAAAAGTTGGTGGATGAGCTGGTTAAAACATTCCACTTTCATTGTTAGCTACTATTAATTCGGCATTTTACTTAGATTTTTTGCCTCTCTTTTTGTGTCCAGCTTCTTTTTTGAACTCGAACTTGAACTTGTACTTCTTGCTCATCTTCTTTTCGTAGTTGTAGTATCTGTTGTAGTTGTAGCCGAAGGCCATGCACATTGGGCCGAAGAACATGAACAAGAAGGAAAGGTAGCAGGCGAAGGAGAAGGCGTCGAACCAGCCGAAAGCAGCGCCAACGGAGTCGGACATCAATTGTGGGACCATGCCGAATATGGCGGAGTTAATGGGCGAGGCCTCGCCACATATCAGGGTCAACGCCTCGTCGACTATGGTCATCACGAAGCTCTTTATCTTGGTGAGGATGCCGACGTCCGCGAAAGCTTTGAAGAACAGGTTGTAGGTGTTGGAGGGCAGATCGATAAGGGTTTGCACCACGTTCAAGAAGAGAGATTTGACAACGTTTACCAAGTCGGTAGAGAAGGTGCTGAGGAAAGACGCGGGGGACAGCGGGGTGGCAGACGCGACAACTGGACTTGCGCCACAGGCAGTGGTTACAGCAGATGCGGGGGTCGTGATGAGTTCGGTGGTACCGATGATTCCGTTGAACGTGACGAGGCTGGTTTTGAGGGTTCTGATGCTGAACACAGCGCTCGCTAAACCGGCGGCGTTGGAGGTTGCGACTCCCAAAGTTGGCGAGGCGCTTTCGAGAGACTTGGCGGCGGTGATTAACTGGTTAATGTACACGCAGTGGAAGTAGTACATCGAGCCTATTCCTTTGTACGTTACGAAAGTGGCTATCGCGTCAGTTTACGCTGGTCCAGATAATGTACTAATATCAACAGTTGGTCTGGCCACAGCAGTGGTCATGACTTTACGCTCTATTAAGTTGTTTTAGAATTGAGCTGGGACATTGATTAGATTTGTGTATGGATAATCGCTCATGGGATCAACGCCTTCGGAATTAGATCTATCTGTGTTGGTCGGGCAAGCGCTGTATCTGGTTTCGAAAGCAGATAACGTTTCTGCGTTTACGGCCTGGGCTGAAATGGTAGTCAAGTAAGTTGAAATGGATGGAAGCGCGGTATCGGTTCCGGCAGCGAACAATTTGTTGAGGACGAAGTCAGAGGCCGCGGTGCTGGTGGCGGCTAAAGTGGCTTGGTTGCCCAGAGTGGTCTGAAGAGCGCTGTTATCGGCTAAGAGTTCCAACCAGAGGCTGATGAACACGGACTCGAAGATTTCGACAGCCAACGAAGAGGTCGGAGTTACTGGAGACGGAGGAGTCGGATTTGACACGCTTCCGCTTTGAGCAGAATCGAACGCAGATTTGTAGGCGGTGGAGAGAGTGCCGAAGTACACATACGGCGACACGTCAGCTCTGGCTCCGTCTGGGATAATGTTGGCTCCGCAGTACGCCTGTTGAAGCAGATCAGAGAGGCCGTTCGTGATGCCGGCAAGCGAGGTGTCGATATCGAATCCGGCGAGGTCCTTGATTTTCAGCTTCAGGTCTGCAGATGTATACGCGCCGATCTTCGTGCTGAGCGCCGTGCTGTTCAGGACCACCTTGATGATATCGAAGTTGTCGTTTAGCACCAAACCCAACGCCGAATTGATGGTGTCGTGGAGGAATTGCTGCATGGTCTTCGAGCCGACCTTGAGCATGTTCATAATGCCGAGCTGGTCGCGGCTGAACATCTTAGCGAGATCGCTGTTGGCCAGGCTGATGTTTAAGTTGATCGTTTGCAGCTGGGTGGTGGCCCAGTTAATTACGTTGTTCATAATTTCGCCGACAGAAGATACGCCGAGCAGATCCAACATGGACAGCATCATTCCGGTAGCTGGGGTTTGGGCCACTGGAGCCATTAGCTGGTTGATGGTGGTGTTGACGCTGATGGACGAAAGAAGAGCGGACATGGAGGACATGTCCAAATTTAGTGCGGCGGGAGTCATGGTAAATTGAGTCATCGTTGGTAAGGTGAAACTGGCAGTTGGGTTGATTATGCTTTGTTCCTATCCAAGTTTCAGGGCCGCGTCGACCATGTTGGTGGCATCGGATCTGAGGGAGTTAGTGATTGGAGTCAAGATGCCGGAGGTGACCAAGCTGAGCATCATCAAGAGAATGCCCAGGATCGTGATGGCGCAGTTGCAGAACGGGCAGCAGCAGATCGAGCACGTGGAGCAGCAGGTCTTTTTGCACCCCATGCACAAGGCGGTGATGATGAGGATCAAGAAGGGCACCACCAAGCAAATCGAATAGACTATTGGAATCGGCTTCTTGAGGAGAGTCTCCAACGAGTCGGTTTTGAACGAGCTCAGAACTGGAATGGTTCCGAAGTTGTCCGTTAAACTTGTTACGTTTATCTTTCCACACCAAATGTAGGGGCAAGCGGCGGACTTCGGAGTTCCGAGTTGGGCGGAGAGCTCCGTGAAAGAGATGGTCTTCAAGACGAGCATGGTATTGAAGTACTCGGAATCGTACACCTTTTGCAGCAGGTCGGCTATTTGATCCACGAACCCAGTGATTGGATTCTTGACCATATCAAACAAACTGTCAACAGTGTATCCCGCAGCAGTGAGCACACTAAATGGACCAGGTTTTGGATCTCCTGTAGCATTTCTTGGAATTAATATATTAGTAAAGTTTTGAATGGCGGCTATTGAACCTAAAAATCCAGCTTCAACCACACTAGCAAATTTCCATTTACTTAAAGTAACACCTTCCATCAAGCTATCCAAAACATCTCTCATTGAACCAGTTAATGGAATATCTGGAATGTCTGGAATTGCTCCAAATTACCCAGATAGAGAACTTGGAACAGTTGCGGTTTTAAGAGAAGTGACGATCGTCTTCATGCCGTCCATGGTGGTTTTCAAGTTGTGGAAGCCGGTTAGCAAATTGTTGATGGCGGTTTGGCCGTCAGTCACGTATTGGAAAGTTCCAGTGGTCGGATAGAACAGTATTTTGCCTAGCCAGTCCACTAACTTGCCGTCCAAAATGGAAACGTTTCCTTTCAAGTTGTCTAGACTGTGCATGAGCTTTGCGTCTGTTCTGAAAGCGGCGAGGGTAGCGGGGAAGGTGGTTTCGTTTTTGATCAACTCAGAAACGACGGTAGTGTTGGTTCCATAAAGCGCGTTCAGGGTGTCATCCGCGACGCCAGCGATGCTTTCCAACAGCGTTGTCACCACCGTCACCTGCTCGTTAGCCACCTTCGTAAAGGCGTTGGGCATGCCGCCGAAAAACGAAATGCCGGAGATTACGAAGATGATCGACAGAATATAAATAATAGCAGACAGCAACCAGGCCAACCAGCACCACTTAGCGCACTTGGCCTTTTTGACTACTTTGTCGTGGAGAGGCTTCTGGCGTTCAAGTTCTTGCACCACTTGAAGGCGTTCTTCTTAGGATATCTGGGTGGAGTCGGCCACTATGCTGGAAGGAAGGGCGCCCTTGGCATCGATGCCGTACTTGATTAATATTTTGTGAGATTCTTTTTGGAGCTTCTTGTTTCTCTTTCTATATCTGGAGGCGGCGCTGCAGCAGCAGGCACCAGAGCAAACGAAGATGCAGAGCAGACAGCCGAGGACGGCGCCTACGAAGGGGAGGAATGCGAACAGAATCAGGGGATTCGCATATGGTACTTTCATGTACGCCTTGTAGTCAGTGGGAGTTCCAATGATGGACTCCACATCGTTTATCATAGCCAGAAAGTCTACGTTTTATACACCAAGCCAAAGAGGATTGATCATAATTTTATCTGAAGTGGGGTTAAAATGCAATATGCTGTAATATCGTATATTAGGGTGGTTGTTTGAAAATCTGCAAAAATCTGTTTGAATCTCGAGCTACTAAACAGTACAAATGTTTAATAAGAATTAAACAGGGTACTCCGTACTGTTTCCAAGCGCTTTTATTGTTTAATTCACAACATGTTTAAATACATGTAATTCGATTCAGTTTAAATATGACAATTTGGAGTTTGGAATTATCTCACAATGCGGCGATATTTTTGTAAAGAGAAGAAATGTTGATTCTCGAGCTAACTTAGTTCTTCCGCGAACATAATACACCATAGAACCGCGAAGTGAACGAAGTGTCTGCATGACAGCGCTGCTGTCTTACCAGCACTAATTCGTTCGTGTCGTCCCGAAAATCCATGCCCAATCCAAGTTGATAACTCGAGAATGAATCAAAATACTGAACGTCAGGATTGTTGAGTGATATTGTTTATTACTATGTTGATCGAACGTATTTGTATAATGCAACGGCTCATCCAACTTCACCGCTGCAAATATCAAAGCCCGATCTCCCGTTTCATCTACTCAACATAATAAATCAAAATAAATTTATTAATATACCATAAGCTCAATATTATATTTCCGAACTTGGTTCACATTTCATCTTTGAAGTCGTCGATCTCCGGGCCTCGCTTATCAGACTGGCCCTTGCTCGCAGACTGGCACTAAAACAGGTACCACTTGATGTCCGAACGCAGCTTGGCCGTCAGCACGTGCTTTCCGATGAGTTCGTTGCAGACCATGCGGTTTTTCCATTTCCCGAAAGTCTCGCACGTGTCGTACGTGACGGACTTCACGTCTTCGTCGAGCAGTTCGATGACTTTCGCCGCCGTCGGCTCTGGGAGCAGCTTCTTGATTTGGTTCACGGCGTACACGTAGCTTCTGGCCCATCTGATCGCCGAGTCGTAGTCCGCGGTCATCTTTTCCTTCATGGAGGTCATTTCTTCTTTTTCGTAGTATTTGTATGCGAATTCTTCGGCGCCGAAGTAGGACTCCACCCGCGCGAACACGAGGCACGCGTGCAGGAAGTCTGCGTTGTAGTTTACTTTCAGGGACTGGTTGAGGTCTATTTTGGCGATCGCGTCCAGGTACATCTCCGTTCTGAACAGCTTCGCGCGCAGGCCGATGTTTATTTCCTTTTCCAGGGTCTTGTTGAGCAGCATGGGCTGCACGAGCCTGCCCACGTGCATCTGGTTGTTTTCGGACTCCTCCGAGTCCACCCAGCGCTTCTCCATGACCATGGTCGTTTCCTTTAATTGAACGATGTCCACGCTTTCATTTTCTATCAGTTTCACCATTTGGGCGAGGACTTCCTCTGAGAAAATCTCTTCGTCTGCGTTCAAGTTGAAAAGGTACTGCCCTTGTGCTGCGCGAACGCCCGTTGATTGGGGTGATTCCAACTTTTAATATGGATTTAACATGTATAAAACGGATAACTCTCAATCAAGATAAAACTATTGTTTATTTTATGGAATCGTTTATTTCAATCTTAACCCAAGTTTAAGTAACATTTAATAAACGTAATCTTATCAGACCACTATTCGTTTTACTTTTACTAAGTCGTAAAATATAAATTTATTGATAAGAAAACTTTCAAAAAATATTTTGACTAACATTAACACAACTTTCAACAATGATAATCATTTATGGCATAGGAATATCATCGTTATAATAATTCTTAAATAATATAATATTGATTTCGTATCACTATGCTTTAGCAGAGTATAAAACTTGCTAGTTACTGGATGTAATAACAGTTCCATTCGTGCGTAGAGGATTCCAAAGTTCTGGTCTAAAGTGATTACTTTCACACGTGTGTCTTCGGATGCGATTGTTTTAAGCAGCTCTTAAGTGGAGTCGGTCGAGCCGTCGTCAACGACTATTATCTCAATGTCCCTCAGGGTTTGGGACTGGGCTGAGCTTATGGACATTGATATATTACCGCCCATGTTGAAGGTCGGAATCACTACGGACACCGCTACCGATAAAACGGACTGCAAAAGTATATACATTTAATGGCGTGATATTAAATATATTGCAACAATATCGCAACGCACAAAATAAAGTCAAATAACACCACATCAAAATGAGCCTCTAACTCATCACAGGCAACGGAGAATTCGCCGATCTCAACGAACTTAACCACTACTTTGCTAATAACCTAAAAAGTGAATACCAAATGAAACACATCTCAATTTTCGGAGCATAATCATCTGGAAAATCAACACTGCTTAATGATATGTTTAATACACATTTAGACGTGCAATAGTCCAACACTGTAAATAAAAGAACCACCACCGGAATTATGCTAACAATTACACAGTAATCTTCCCAAAATGTGCTAATTTTAGATTGCGAAGGAACTGATTCTTCTGAACGTTTGTTGAATAATGAGATGCACGTTGAGGAAAAAATTGGTGTGTTCGCTTGCGTTGTAAGCGATATTTTGCTGATAAATCTTTGGCACAGCGATCTAGGTCGTTTTTAGGCCAGTAATTATCACGTGATAAACTAAATTTTTGATTCCTTTTTCAAGCGTTTGCGTTCTCAGAGACAGTAGCTCAAGGAACGCGTTCAGTTTTAATTTGTTGTGAGAGATTCAGTTCTCGCCTCTCCTTAGCAGAAGACTGACACAGAGCAGAAAATTATCGATGATATTGAACGCATTTACGCCATTTAGGAGTAAAAGGAGCCGTTCTCCACCTACTTTGAGGTAAAGATAGCGTTTCTTGCGCACCGCGTATACGACTTTTAAAAGTATCAGTAGAACGTGAGCGAGCTCCGCGACCAGCTTTTAGCAGTTAAAAATACAGTGTAAATCTCAAGCCAACTCCTGCCTGAGTACCTGTAAAAAATTTGGCTCCCAATTAAATCTACTCAAGAACTGAACATATTCCAACAGCGCGAGCTCATCGTTCAGCAGAAACTTCAGCTCACCATTGAAGAGAATGCGAACAAATTCGAGTAATATTTATAAGCCATTCAGAAGAAAGTAGATTAATTCGCTCTGAACGGGAACCAGAAATCGCTTAACAGCGCAGCCTCGTTCTCAATGAGCGTTAAACAAGTAGTTAATCAGTACAAGTTACAGTAGTTTGTTGTCTTCATCAAAACATCTGAAATATATGACGGAGTTGTAGAGAAATATGACCAGTGCTTCAAAGAATTCGAGTAGGAAGTAATACAAATCACAACACACAAAAACTACGAAATACACGCGAAACAACTCAAAACACAACTTGATATGCATCTGACCGATTTCAAACGAGACCAAATCAACTTCGTTGGAAAAGTATACCAAGAAAGCTACATACAAATTAAAAGCGATATGGCTGATCACTTCTAATCATTCTTCGACACATAACTTCCATGTGCTTTTCCAATGAATATATTCAATCCAATCTCAGCATGCCAAGTATTCGCCAACCAAACCTTTATTCTTATAAATTAACTATTAGGCTTACAACCTGGCAGAATGGCGGAAATTTACAGTAATATAGAAAAAGTAGAACAAATATAGTCACCAGGAGGTAAACTGCAAAAATAAATCAGCGTTACACAACTAGAAGATTTATAAGATGCATCTGAAGAATTAAGTTGCATTGCGAATACAATGAAGAATCTCAATTTATTAAAAATTACAATGAATCCCTCTTAGGTTTCATTTGAAAGTTAATCTATTACAAAATCATTAGGATAAGTAGCTGAGGCATTGCTTTGCGGTTATATTTATTATATGAAAACATTATTTGGTATTGGCCTAAAAGATAATGTTATGAACAATTCAATATTCGAACTGATTTAACTTATGAATTAGGAAACTGAAGCTTTGGTACATGATATTCAATTAGCTATTACAAAATAGCGTTAATAACAATATTAATAATCTATACAATAGAAAATCGAATAATTATAGTTATAAAATCACAAAACACAGCTTCAAGCATTACGTGATTAAACAGTTGTAGAAGAATCTGATAATATTAATTTATTGTTTGAAAAAATACTTGGATATCACTTTAAACCTGAATTGAACTAAAATATTTTATTCACCTGCCATATGCCTGGTCAACCTTTTGAAGAATACATGAATTTGTTCATAAGAAAACCACTAACACCATCAAATAAATTGTCGAGTCCATCAATTATTTCTTAAAGTTAACTCACTGTGACTGAATAATTTAGTTACTGTATATAGAATCAAATGAAAAATATGATGAAAACACAATTTGACGAAATTTTTATTTAGTAAGCTAATTCAGTTATTATTGCAAAAGATTTCAAGCAAGACGCAGAAAATTTATATAAATAACTCATGAACACTCATTTAGAATCAAAATTTAAAAATCAGTTTACATCTGAAAAATAAAGATAAACAATATCACTATAAACTATAAATACAGTAATAGATATGATGCAAAGCGTTGGCGGTTCTTTGCTCTCAACTTAAGATTTGTAGAATGTCACACTTTAACAGTTAAAAATGGACACATCATCAATTTAATAATTCGAATAAGCTGCAAGAACCACATTTTAAGTTAAGTAGCCTATTGATAAAAAGCTGATTGTAGGCGCTGCATTTTTAGCTAGAAACGATATTAAAGCAATTATTTCTAGTAAAAAGAATTTCACTATTGCTTTAATGCTTATTTTAATACTGGCTTATTTACACAATGCTAAAGATTTGAGTTAATTCTTCAGTTTAGTTAATGAATTTTTCTAATTGATATAAGAATCATTTTAAAAGAAAGATTGGGCGGCATTGCAACAATAAGGAAAAGAATTTGATCAAAAAATAAGAAGATGGTGGAAAAAGTGAAAACCTATATTGAATTAGATTAATATTATGGATATTTCACTCAATATTTTCACCAAATACATCAGTTGTACTTTTACCAATCATGAATTATTCAGCAAGTTTTCTCCATTTTTCATTATCATTTTTCTTGGCATACAAATAAGCTATTTTAACTAAATCGTATATAATTCTTTAAATTTCAGCTCTTTCTTCTTTAGTACAATCGAATTTAACTAAATCAACGTCCATAATGGCTAAATCAATAGCACTCATTTTCCCGTTATCTCTTTATAGAAGCATTTCGTACACTATTTCCTTCAATTCATTTCGATTGGCAAAAGCCTCAAGTACTCTTGCCGTTTCAATTCTACCAAAGTATGCAGCATTAAATACAGGTGTGATGTCCCCTTTAACAACTAAAACAAATTCTCTTTTAACAAATAGTGGGTGGCGCAATATTTCATAAGCTTCAGGCAATTTACAAATCGATGCCACAATATATGTGGTAAGTCCCATAGCATTCGTATGGCCTACAAATTCGGCTGATATGTCTTTATTTTATTCCAAAAAGTCAATTAAAAACTTAGCTACTGAAGAATGTTTTCTAAGTAAAGCGATGGATAAACAAGTTGAACCTTCTGCAAGTTTATACTTAGTTGATGTAGAGAATCCTGGAGCTGAAAACATAACAGTTGATCCGGTTTCTAAAAGTATTTCGTCTTTGACAATGAGTTTCACCAATTCAAGGTGACCTTCCATGCAAGCGTAGTGAATGGCTCCAAAACCATTATATATTCCTTGTGCTTCATCTGTTTCACGTTTATCAATAGTTCCTTTATATTTTTTCAAATTTTATTTAATATATTCCAAGTCGCATTTCTAGGCCCCGATGAACCAATCTGGTTTTTATTTGCACATATTTTGAAGGAAAAGGAGTGGTATTTAGTAAAATTAATGTTAATTTATTAAAATACGGTAAATATATTTTACAATAATCCAATCTTATAAATTAGTCTGGCTTTCGTTATATTTGAATCATATATCCATCATTCGAGGGTGACAGGCCATACCTGTTCAACTCCCATAACATCTAATTAAACTATTTGTAATTCAACGCCTACGATACCGCTTAAGTTTGGAACGGTTCTGGAGAAGTCTCCGTGTACGAATTCTTTGATGTAGCATCCGGCGGAAGCTTTGATTTCAACGACGAAGTAGTGTTCGTTCAGGAATTTAAGCAAGTCAATTTTGAAGATGGTTTTTTGTCTGTCAATGAGTGGTCTTCTGTGCAGAACCCTGATTGGTGTCTTTTAGCTTAATTGTAGGTCAATTATTTCTTTGAGTTGCGCTTCCAGTTTTTCAAGCGTGATCTTTTCAGCTGAGTACAAAACGGCTCTGTAGTTCTTAACTTTCTCGGTGCTGCCCTTGTACAGCTCCTGCATGGCCGCGTTGTTCCCCTTCTCGAACAGAACCAGCTCCGGATACAATTACACATGCCCTTCCACTCCCAAGTTCTTGTTCATATCCGAGCAAATCTGAACCCAGTCCCTTGAGGGGCAGTTCTTGCTTCCAATAAGCTGCAAAATGAACGGGCGACCAGTGCCGAGCATTCGCACGTCAATGTCTTCACGCCCAGCGGCTGTGAGAATCATCTTCTCAAAGTGAACGTGTTTCTTCAGTTCTGCTTCCAAAACGTTCTCAATTGAGTAGTCGAGGACCTGCCCGGGCTCTTCGTCGGATGCCTCGTCCATATCACCAGTCTGCGCGATTCCGCGCTAGAGCTTCAGGTAGCGGCCACAGAGGTACGTTACTTCCCTGTAAATGATCAGCTCGGACACGGTGGTTACCTTGACTGGCTCGGCTGAGAGCATGTTCTGTAAAAGCTGCAAATCGGCGCACTCGTTTATCATGCGGCTCAATTCGTTGTTCAAAATGGAGTCTGGGGACCCCTCGGCCTTTTGCACCTTTGAAAACTCGCGTCTAGCAGCCTTCTGCAAGTTCTGCTTGAATTCAGCAGGTAAATTCAAAGTTCGATCTATCTTTATGTCAATTTCACACCTGAATGGAGAAGCAAAACTAACCGGAACACCCAGTAAAGGCGTAAGATACGGACCCAAGATAAACTTCGCCAGCTTCTTGGATGGGATCACCTACTCCATTATCTGCTTCTTGGCACGGTGCGAACCGTACGGATTTTACTTACAGTCAGACTCAGTAATTACTCCAAGTTTGTTCAAACGATCCACGTATATCGCATCAGATACAAGCAAATAAACAGGCGTGGTAATTGTGAGCAAATATGACGAGTACTCAAAGCCAGAATTCAATATCTTTTACAATACTTCTTGCTTAAATTCTGGTTGAGAAACATAAATTAAAGTATTAAGACAGGTGACACACTGACTATTTTTGTCATAGTTATATGTTTCACACAACGATTTTAACGTGTCAATAATAGTATCTATTGGAGAAGCACACAGTGAAATATTTTACCAATTCATAAAACGCAAACAGCAAAATGGGCATATAACATCCTTTGAGAGCTCTGATAAAATGTTAAGTTTAGACGTTCTTTCGTCACCTTGAAATTCTATTTCAAATTATGGTTTGAAGCTCATTTGAGGTGGTTCATTTATTTAAACGTAATAATAATAGTATAATATACACACAAATTACAAATTGTTCACTTCATCAAAAGTTAGCTGGACTTAGTACTCTGTCACTTATTCCGAGTTATGTAACATAACTAGTGTCGTCATCACTGTCCTCATAATCCTTTTAGCTTCTCTTTTTCTTATCTTTCTTCTCAACTTTTATTTCTTGTTTCTTGAATGTTATTCCATCATAAATTGCTCCATATTTCCTTTTCCACTTCTTTTCAGATTGATCCAACTTTATATATTTGTAACCGAAGGCTAAACACATTGGTCCCAACATAGCAAATAAAAAGCTCAAATAAGTAGCAAAACTTAACGAATTACTCCAACCTAGAGCGGCATGCATCATTTAATTCATCGTATCTGGAATAATTCCTAACAATTTTGAACTTAAGAAACTATTTTCACCAAATATTAAACCGAAAACATTAGTTAATGTTTCTACAAGTAGTTTTTTAATAGATGAAAACAATTAAGATGTAATAAATGCATCTTAAAACAATTTTCCGGGTTCTAATTGCTATATTATATTTGTTAATAGGGACTTAGCTCCAACAAAGAGTTTTGGTGTGAGTTAGGATAAAAACGAACTTACTGGAGCCCCAGTTCCACTACAATCAATCTTATTTTATCCAAATAAATTGTCATTCATTGAATTAATATTCGTCATTACATCCGAAATTTGAAAATATACATTTGACATTTAACTTAATCTATGAACAGCTACTGAGTAAGTTACTGTTTCATTTTCAAGAACTTTTACAAATGAAAGAGCTTAGTTAATATACTTACAATAGTAAAAATACATGTAGGCTGCTTTAACGTAATCGTTGAATTGAGAGTCTGAAATTGCAGTTGGTCTTATTATAATATTAGTTAGTTATTTTCTTGATATTAAATTAGTAAAAAATCTGTTCGGTACAACTAAAATATCTGTCATTTATGGATTTCCGCCATTTATAGCAGTATCCATTTAATCATACTACGGTTGGGTTGGACAACTAGTATCATAAAATTAAGCGAATTAATTAAAATCTGAATCTACTTCAGGAGTAAATACAAATGAGTCCAATATAGTTCCTATATTTCTATTTAGTGAGGCACCTGTATAAATTTTATTTTCAATAAATAATGTAGCATCTGTTTAAATATCAGTTGATGTAGCTGGAGATGAACCCAACACTGAAGGTAAAAAGTTATTATCAGAAGCTGCTTCAAGATATAATGTAAGAATTAGCGACTGTAATGTTTATAATCCATCAGTAGATGCAATTGGCGGAATAGTTATAGATGGCGGATTTGATGGAGTAAATGTATCAAACGCATTAGAAACAGATGAAAATAGTTGTATTAAATTAGCTTTAGGTGTTACTTTATCTACATTTGGTTTCAACGCACAATATGCAGAGCTTAAAGCAGAAGAAACAGGTGTTTGAACTGTTGTCTCAACAATTGAGGACAAATTAATTCCCATCTGATCTATGATTAACTATTGCAAATCTAAGCTTTGAACAGCTTAAAGTGCTTGTGTAGTATTTATGGCGGCATATATTAGTGGAATTTAGTCCGATAAAAACTTTGTTAAAATGATATCCAGCTTATCTAAAATGAATTTCCCAAGAGTCATATTATTAATAGATATCATTGCTAGTATTGAAGAATTTTTATTTGAATTCATTAAGTCCGATATATCAGTTTTTTCTAAGCTAATTGTTATGGTATCCTTTATAGCATCATTTATATATGAAGTAACTTTGGTTATAATTTGTGGAATTGATTGGCCTAAAATAGATGTAACTAATGGAATATCCATGTTCAAATTTAAGTTAATCGGCTGTATTTTAATATCTACAGATATTGATTTGAAAAGTCCATCAATTGATGAAAGATTCAACTGTAATTTTTGTGGTAAAAACTCTACAAATGATATTTGTGGTAAAGCTATTTCCATAGAGTCTTATACTAAATTCATCTATTATGATTAAGACAAACCTATATTTCCTATACTTGTAAAATTGGATTATATTTGTGTTGTGACTGTGCCGAACATAATTGAAGGAATAATTGACATAACTAATAGTACTATTCCAAATATTGATGTACATAATGAACACACAGGACAACAAGCTATCGAACAACAAGTGCAGCATGTTTTGCGACACAATACACAGCTAAATGAAATTATAAGTATTAGTAGTGGTATTCCCAATATTAAACCATATAATATTGGATTAAGTTTGCTCATCAAAGAATCATAGGAATCAAATGAAACTATTGATTTCAAAAAGCTTGGAACCATTTATTACAAGTTGGCGGATTGATCGCTTATCATACTTTAGCTTATCATTCCACACCAAATTTATGTGCAATTTGAATCTTTTGGAGTTTATAATTATGTGACGAGTTCACTAACAGTTAGTTTCTGTATATCGCGTAAAATCGAAATATATCCAGATGAGTTGAATTTTACAATTAAATCGTGAATATTTACTAATTATTTTGAAACCATATTGGAAATTGAGGCAAGTTATGCATCTGGATCGAATCCGTATTGGGCCATGATGGTTTTTACGCTCATATTTTTAGATGTACCATTTTCGTCTTTGTAAATGATTAGTTCAAGGAGGTTGTCTAATCCGGTCATCATATTCGAGATAATTGTTTCTAGTTTATTGGCGAATTGCCATTTGGTGGCTGTTTTGGATGCGAGTAGGTTAATTATATCGCTGTATCCTCCTAGTAATGTGTTGATGTCAATATCTGGAATTGTTTGTGATTATAGTTAATCTCTGAGTGTGCTTGGTAAATCTGGAGTATTTATGATTGTGTTGAATTAGCTAAGTATTTGATTTGTTTGATCAAGTGTCAGATTTAGTCCGTTGGCTAAAAACGTTGCCACTCCACTCATAATCGCGTTTTGATCGGAACCCGTTTCATACATGAGCGATTTGGAAACGAACTCAACGAGTTTCTCAGCGAAAACGACCACTTTATTTATCAAGTCTTTTATTGGCTGAACTTTCACGAAATCGGTCTTAAAAGCTGCGAAATCGGTTTCGAAATCCTTAAACGCAATAATCTTTTGAGTAATGTTGTGTGGAGTGGAAGTGAAATTGTTTAATACATTATCAATTGAAACGGCACCGTGCTCGAGCACTTGCTGCAGACTGTTGGCCTAGCTTCCAACTGCCGTTAAAGCCTGCTGAGGGATCGTTAAAATGCTCTTCACACCCAAGATCACATAAATAATGCTCAAGAAATACAAAAAGGCGAAGCCAAACCACGATAACCAACAACACTTCGCACATCTAGACTTCTAAAATATTTTTTACTTTATCGGAATCAAAATCTTGCTCTGCTGATATAATTCACGTCTATCAGCCTTCTCCAACTTTGACGACTTTATCGCAACATCGGACGGCAGACCCTTTTTCTGAATATTTTTGCTCTTTAAAAGCTAAATTGAATGCTTCTGCAGTTTCTTGTTCTTTCTGTGATAGCGAGCGTATGCGTTGCAACAACAAGCACAAAAACATGTCGGACAACAAAATATTATTCCGATAACTGCTCCAACTAATGGTAATATAGCGAAAAATAAGAATTAATATATGAAAGGAACTTTCATAATATTCGAAACAGTATACTGACCATTTTAGAACGCACTTAATGCAACTTTAGCGTTCTCAATAGTTTAATTTAGATCTAATGACTATGCACTTAACCATAATGGATTAGACATTGGTATTTAATAATGGAGTGATTATTTATTGTTTAATCATATAATTCATAAAATAATGTATTGCGAAGACAGATAACTTGTGATTAACAAATAACGATATTTTGTGATATCAAAAAAAGTGTAAAGTTTATATATAAATCTAAGTAAGTATGTAATTATCATAATGTAATTACAATACCAATAATATTGAAATAATAAGTAACTTCTATGAATTAAACATAAATTTAATATATAGTTCTATATATTAGATATTAAATGAGTCATTTTATATTAGATATTAAACACTTAACTATAACCTTATCATCAGTACTAAGCTCAATTTAAACTCTCATCTTCATCTCATAAATCATGAGATATACATAACTTTCAAAATGAACGGCGAAAATGCTTTTTAATAAGTTGTTAAGAAGTTGTTCTAGAAACTCTTAGATGAACTGTATAACTTATTACTGTTCATCAATTTTGTATGTATATAATCATCTTTTGTATGTTCACAAGAATCAAATGTACATGTATATAATTATACGGTAAAATCTCACAAAAGACTCTTAGATAGACACTCGCATATATACTCAGGAAAACTAGAAAGTTGATACATGATTTCCATATTTATATATAGATATATATAGATATTTTGAGATTTCTAAAGACCTAATCTTATTTTGCATATTTTTACCTGATGATTAGTATTGGGTAGAAAATAAATACGAGAATAAACCAATTGCTTGCAATTATCATGATAGCGCTTTAACGTGAATAATTAACATTACATTTTAAAAATATTAGATTTTACACACATTTTATAGAGCCTAGACTTGAGACAAGATATCTCGCATATAAACTTTAGAAATTGAAAGCTTATACACGATTTTGCTTGGCTCCATACGTGAGTGTATCCAAGAGTCTTTTTGTATGATTTTACCGTATAAACAAGATACAGATCTCAATGGATATAAAATTGCTTACATACACCGAGTTGTATATATTCAACGAGTTGTATTCAATGTTACTAAACAAGACTGGACCATATTTACACTCAACATTGGATTAAATCAAAATAACAATATTGATATTTTATGACTAGATAACACAAATTAAGCAATATAATTAGACCTAAGTATACGAGTTTATACTTGAAAAATATTGACTTGTCATATATAAATTGACCGTTGATATTCTCTTATACCTATTTTATAATGTGGATTGTTTATCATATCCACTTCATCCTTTCAACTAAGAAATGACTGATATGAAAAATGCTAACTTCCCGACTGACGCTGAAGGTCGTACCTACCACTTGTACTTGAAGCATGGCGAAGCCGCTTCCCGTGTTATCACCGTTGGAGATGTTCCACGTGCCATTGTTTTCGCTCAAACTCCTGGATTCGAAGTCAAGTTCGTCCGTGTTGCTCCACGTTTATTCACAACAATCACTGGTTTGTACAAGGGTACTCCAGTCACCATCATCACCTCCTTGATGGGTATTCCAAACATGGACTTTACCATCCGTGAACTCAGACACGTTTGTCAAGGCCCAATGGCCGTCGTTCGTGTTGGTACCTGCGGCTCCCCAGCTGCTAAGGTTGGCGAAGTTACCGTCCCAACCAAGTTCCACACCGTTTTGAGACTTCCAGACGGCTTCGGCCCAGGTGCTGAAAACGCAACCGTTGAACAACAATACTACATCTCCAAGACCATGCACGGTGACGACGACTTGATCAAGTTGCTCCAAGAAAAGTGCAAGGAACACTGCGGAACCGCCTATGACGGCCACCACGTTTCATGCTGCTCCTTCTACTCCAGCCAAGGCAGAACTGATCCAAACTTCAACGACAAGAACGAACACTTCATCGACTACATGTGCGAGAAGCTCCCAGGTCTCGTCAGCATTGAAATGGAAAGCTCCCACCTCGTCGACATGGCCATCAATTGTAACCAAAAAATCCACGCCTCTTCCGCTCACATCATCCTTGCCCAACGCAGATCCCTCGACTTCCTCACCAATGAGCAAAAGCACAAAGTTGAAAGAGAAATCGGCTTAGCTGCTCTCGAAGCCGTCACCCAATTCGTCATCCCAGGCGAAAACGAACCAAAGGACGGTGTCTGGAACCACAAGGGTGAAGTCCTCGGTGATTATGACTAAATTAAGAAGCACTTCGAGTGAGGAGTACTCATAAATTGTGTATAATTATATTTTCACGAACTCACTGTTAACTATTGAAGGTTAAGATCATGATAATAGTATCACAAATTATAATATACACTTTATCTAGGTCTATAGACATTATCTTTGATAGACTTGTAATTTCATCAATTTTTGTGATATCTATTGAAAAATATATCATTTCGTAACAATTTTCACTCCAAATGAATCCAATAGTGTTGATTCCTGGTATAACAGGGTCGCGTTTAGTGGCAAGGAGCAGAAGGGATTAAAAGTAAAAGTAAGTGTGGTTTCCGAGTATGAGCTCTTTGTATGAAGATATGGTGGAGTATTTGTGGGGGAGTTACGATTAGGTAAGTCAAAAGTTTGTTTCCCATTGCGACAAAGAGTATGAGATAATGCCCGTTCCTGGTATTGACGGATGCATGAGCTTGTCCGCGCTCGCGAATATTCCGTTTATTGGTAAATCGCTCGTTTACTTCCAGTCCATGGTTAAGTTTCTACAAGAACAGCGCTTTACAGTAATCGCATTCACCTACGATTGGCGTTAAGATCCTACTGGTCAGTTCATTTAACAGAGTTTGAACGCCTTTTTACAAGAATAAAGCGCAATTTTGAACTGTACTCAGTTCAACTTCATCTGTCACTCGATGGGCGGCGTCATTTTGAACCATTTTCTGCAGAAAAACGCGTACAAAGCCGATAAAATTGTCTTCCTCGGAACACCGTTTAACGGTTCAAACGGTCAGTTTTTGAATGCGTTTTAAAGGGGATATAATCTTAAAACTAACCTGTGCAGGCAGATTTTCAGGGGATTTTTGGGGGCCATACCAGCTGTGTACGCTCTAATTCCGTTTTAAGACGATGGCGCTGCTGTACAGGTGAGAGGAATTGAAAAATAATCAAAAGGATGCAGCAATAAGCAAATATTGAATGAAAATAAAGCTAAAAGAATGGTAACGCAGTAGAAAGCAGGAAGTAAGGCTAAATAAATCATTCTGGATCAATTAGTCGGAAAAGAAGTTGAATAAGCACTCATTGAACAACTTGTTAAAAAAGGATCCGTTAAAAACGTATTTTCCGATGAAAATCTAATAAATATACTCCAATTCACTGAATAGCAAGAAGCTAAATATACTTTTAGCAATATGTAAGAATTTTATGAATTAGCCAACCAAACTAGTCTTCAACATCTTTTTAAATTTGATCCAGTTTTTCACCAGTAAGTGCAGTAAAGACAAAGAAACGCAGCATAATATGATCATTAAGATAAACAGATTCTTATCATTTGTGGGTCTGGTCAATAAACAGACCACTCTGCGACTGTAAATTAATTATTTGTTAAAAATCCAACATATAATAAAATTGATGGCGATGGAACAGTCAATTTAGAAAGTTAAATGGGCAAACACTTGTAAGCTGAAAGAAAAGTTCTTTTCGCAACACATTCAGAATTGAAAGGGAAGGTTGTGTTCAAAGACATTTTGGAGTTTCTGAAAAAGTGAGTTTTACCTTTTTTGTTCTAATATACAGTTTTTATTAATTAGTTGTATTCTACCACATGTGTCTAAGAAAGTTGTTGATTTACTTTTGAGTCAAAAATTAATACCAATGCACCATCATTGTATCCTGTACGTGTTGTCATTTTAATTAATATATTCATCTAAATTGTTGCAAATTTAACGCTTCACTTCAAATGAAGCCAGTAATTCTTGTCCCAGGTATATTGGCTTCTCGTTTGATGCGTGTGAATCGGAGGACCGGTGAGCAGGTCTAGGTTTGGTTTCCGATTGCGAATTTGTCTACCTACGACGACGTGATTTAGTATTTGTGGGGCCGTTACGACAAAAACCTGTAGGAGTACGTTTCCTTCCAGGATTCCGAGTGGCAGATCCTCCCGGTGCCCGGTTTGGCCGGAATCGCGCACCTGTCCAATCAATTCCCGCTCAGCCTGCTCATGGGCGGCTACGAGCCCACGATAAAGCACCTGGAATCTCTCGGCTACACTCGCAACGTGAATATATTCGCGTTTCCTTACGACTGGCGCCAGGACCCGACCGGAACGTACACCCAGGTCCTTTTTTAAGCGTTCGTTCACAACATCGCGAGCAGAACGGGCCAGAAAGTGGTTCTCGTCGGCCACTCAATGGGGAGCGTTGTCATAAAGGCGTTTATTCAGCAGAAACCGGCAGTTGCGGACGAATTCGTTGACAAATTCATCAGCGTGGGCGGAGCATTCAACGGATGCGCCTCAAATTTTATTAATTTGCACCGAGAATTCAACGTACCCGGATTCCCAAGCAACCAAGCACTCAGAGGACTCATGGGAAGCATGCCCAGCGTTTACTCCTCATTCCCGCACTGGCCAGCGAAATATCTAACCAGAGTCTGGATCAAACGCACCGAAGGGAAGGCAAACGAAGAAATAACTACGCAAATACCAACAGAATGCAAATGCAGGTGGAAATCATCGCAAATTGTTGTTGACGAACTCATCAGAAAACAAATCAAAACACCACAACCAATCATAAACGAACTACAAACAAAAAAGGCGACAAAAGTACTACACATCAAACAAATACAAAAATTCCAGCACATTGACGACAAAAGCACCGTGAAAGACGAAGTCTACGAATTCTTCACACCAAACGGAAACAATTTCCTCAAAACAGCTTACAGCGGCTTCATGCAACAACTAATCGAATTCGACCCCGAAATTTATAACGCGATAAATGAACGCATGAAAAAACCAATCACCTCAAAAGTTAAAATGTACTCAATAATTTCTATTGGAGTGCCAACTCCTAAAGACTTAATATTTGACATACCTAGTTGTCTTGAAAACTTGTAATATTAATCTCCGCGAACTAATTTTTGTGATGGTGATGGATTTGTCCAAGTTGAAGCAGCTCAAGACGATGGATTCAGTAATGCTGAAAGAACATTTGTGAAAGGTGTTCCTCATGGTGGTATGCTGCAAAATGGCAAGGTACTTTAAATTGTTGAACAAATTCTTAAAAAATGAGTGAAATGATAGCTCACTATACAGAGACAAATAATTCCAAACAAACCACAATAAACTTCATAAATCAATATGGTATTATATCAAATACATATTGAATATATGTGGTATCGATATTATGATATGGTATAAATATTTCATATTTATGATTAATCATGCAATATAAAATGACTCACTTAACTGTAACCTTATCATCAGTACTAATATATTATTATAATCTCATCATAAAATCTCATGCTATCTATCACAAAAATATTATTAAACTTTCATTTCGTTTTTTCCAATAACTCTTCACTAGTATTTATGTAGATAATATAGAACATTCAGTTTTATTTTATCTGAATAGATATTACAAAATCCAAAATCTAAAAATATTAATATATGAAGATTTCAAATATTATTCTTATTTATGACAAAATATATAACGTAGTATATAAACACCACTTCCTCATTAAAAAATAAATGATCAATCCTCTTTGGCTTGGTGTACAAAACATAGACTTTCTTGCAATGGTAGATAGTATGCAAACTATTATAGAATCTCCTACCGAGTATAAAAATTTCATGAAAATACCATATGCGAATCCCCTGATTCTCTTTGCAATCCTCCCCTTTGTAGGAGCCGTCCTTGGCTGTCTTCTCTGCATCTTCGTTTGCTCTGGTGCCTGCTGCTGCAGCGCCGCCTCCAGATATAGAAAGAGAAACAAGAAGCTCCAAAAAGAATCTCACAAGATATTAATCAAGTACGGCATCGATGCAAAGGGTGCCCTTCCTTCCAACATAGTGGCCGACTCCACTCAGATATCTGCAGAAGAACGAGCCCAAATCGTTTAGGAGATGGAACTACAAAAACCGCGCCTTGAAAAAGTAATGAAAAAAGCGAAATGCGCTAAATGGTGCTGGTGGGCCTGGTTATTATCAGCAATTTTATATATTCTGTCAATTATTTTTGTAATTTCTGGTATTTCATTTTTTGGCGGAATGCCAAAATCTTTTACCAATGTTGCAAATAAATAAGTGAAAGTAGTTACAGATCTTCTTGAAAGCATGGCCATTGTTGGTGATGATGCACTAAAAGCTCTTTATGGAACTAATGAAAAAGTATTTACTGAGCTTATTAAAAAGGAAAGCACATTTAATGCAACATTGGCTTCGTTCAGAACAAATGCAAAGCTAATGCATAGTCTTGATGATTTAAAGGGCAACATGACATTATTGGATCAAAAGCTTACTGCTTGGATAGGAAATATCTTATTCTATCCATCTCCAACGACCTTATAGTATGCTGTTGATGGTTAAGCTGCTGTTTATAGACTCCTCGACGGGTTTGGTCTTATGAAAACTACAATGAATAATTTGAATACCTCTGTTACTAATATAAAAGCAATGGGTCCAAATGTTCCAAGTTCCCTTACTTCTAAATTTTCTAGTATTCCACAGATTCCAGATATTTAAATTACAGGTAATCCCAAATTAATTTTGGATGACTTAATGAAGGGTCGTGCTTTAACTAAATGGTAATTTGCTGACACTATCGCTTCAAAGTTTCTTCCAGCTTCTCTAAATTCATTTGTTAACTTATTAATTCCATTTGATAAGGATTCTAACCCAAAAACTGGAACATAAACTTTGTTCACTGCGGCTGGAACTAGCGTAAACAGTTTATTCAAAATGGTTTAAGATCCAATTACTGGGTTCGTGGATCAAATAGCCGACCTGCTGTAAAAGGTGTACGATTCAGAATATTTTGATACAATGCTCGCTTTGAAGACCATCTCTTTCACGGAGCTCTCCGCTCAACTCGGAACTCCAAAGTCCGCCGCTTGCCCCTACATTTGGTGTGGAAAGATAAACGTGACAAGTTTAACTGACAACTTTGGAACCATTCCTGTTTTGAAATCTTTCAAGACCGACTCGTTGGAGACTCTCCTCAAAAAGCCGATTCCAATAGTTTATTCGATTTGCTTGGTGATTCCGTTCTTGATCCTCATCATCACCGCCTTGTGCATGGGATGCAAGAAGACCTGCTGCTCCACGTGCTCGATCTGCTGCTGCCCGTTCTGCAACTGCGCCATCACGATCCTGGGCATTCTCTTGATGATGCTCAGCTTAGTAACCTCTGGCATCTTGACTCCAATCACTAACTCCCTCAGATCAGATGCAACAAATTTATTTGATACTGGAATGAAGATGGGATAAAATCAAAGCTTTATTAATCCAACGGTTGATTTTAATGTACCGAGCATTTCCATGTTATCTATGACTCCATCAACATTACATATTGATCTCTCATCGGTGAAGGCTGCTTTAGCGTCTGTTAATATAAATATAACAGTTAGTCAATTACTTCCACCTGTAACACAAACTCCAGCGACGGGAGTAATGGCATAAATGCTTGATATGCTTGGTGTTACATCGACTGGTCAGATTATCAATAATGTTTTAACTTGGGCAACAAATCAAATTAACACGATTAATCTAAATATAACTTTGGCCAACAGCGATCTTAGCAAGATGTTTAGTAAGGATTAGTTAGGTATTTTAAACATGATTAAAATTGGTAGTAATACTCTTTAATAGTTTATCAGAAAGACTATTGATGATGCTCTAAAAATAATATTAAATGATCATTTCGATATAATCAAAGTTATTTTTAATGCAACAGCAATTAGCGGAAAAATTAATTCATATGATAAGTCATAAATGATCGCTAAGATTAAAGACATATCAGGGTTTGATATAAATGATATATCAAGTGTGTCCACTAACGCCAGTTTTTCAAATAAGTTATAAGAAGCATATTGTAAAGCGTCAATGATTCCAGATGGAACCAGAAGTAGTATTGCAACAATAAGTGGTATATTCAAATAACTTTCAGATAGTTATGAACCAGCATTTACAGCTGTAGAAAGTGGCAATTCATATACTGCACCTACACTACCTTCCTCTACAACAGTAGGCACTACAGTAGCTATTGAGATATACGAAGCAGTGTTTGTAACTTTATGGGTTGAATTTTTAGCTGATTAAGGTGAACTTTAAAATAAATTAACTGGTCCATTAACTACTGCTTCTTAAATCAGTACTTCTGCCACATCGTACATATAGAATGCCATATTTGGACCTTCAGGAGATGTCCCATAAGATTCAATAGTTTCTTTTATCAATAACATTGCAACCGCAAGCTATTCATCAAAAACAATAAATGACTTTGCAACAAGATATGCTACGTGCCCTGATGCTAACGATGTTACTAATTCAAATAATGTTAACCCTGCAACTGATGCGCCATACCCCCTATTGATTAATGTTCCAACAGAATTTATAACCAATATGCTTTAACGCAAATCTATCACTCATTAAGTCGTAAGACCAAGTGTACCTCCAACTTTACCCAGTGAAACAACAGACTTTAATTTGTATAAAGCTTTGGGAACAGTATTTTAAGTTCACTGCCAGTATATAAACCAACTTATTACTGCAGCAAAATCTCTCGAAACTACTCCAGGATCCGTTACTTTAAGCGATGCTACATCCCATGCCGCTACATTCACAGATGCAATTATCAAAATTAGGCTACTTAAAACAAGTTTAGTAAGCCTCAACGCTCAAATTGGAACAAACGCTTTGGATTTAACTGCTTCTCCGGCAACGTGCTCAGCAGGCACAATAACTGCGCCAGGAGCACCCATTGATACTTTCCTCAGCAAGTTCAGTGACGATGTCGTAGCTGTTGTTAAATCTCTATTCCTTAATATAGTTGAGACATTAACTGATGGAAGCCCATTCGGTTTACTATTCAAAGCATTTACTGATGTTGGAATATTTTCTAAGATAAGTACGTTCATCATGAACATTATGGACCAAATCCTCAACTTACTCTGCGGTTCCGCTTCACCACTGAACTCCTCCGTTTTAGGAATGGCTCCTTAATTGATGTCTGATTCCGTTGGCGCTGCTTTCGGCTGGTTCGACGCCTTCTCCTTCGCCTGCTACCTTTCATTCTTGTTCCTGTTCTTCGGCCCAATGTGCATGGCCTTCGGCTACAACTACAACAGATATTACAATTATGAGAGAAAGATGAGCAAGAAGTACAAATACAAATTCGTTTTCGGTAAGGAACCAGCTCATAAGAAGAGAGGAAAGAAATCCAAGCAAACTGAAATCGTCGTTGCTAACAACGATTCCCTTTTCGAACAGGCTCAGTAACAACAATTGGCCCCACCACCAGAATTTAACTCACAGTTTATATGATCAAAAATGAGTGAAAAAGAAATAATTCTTATTCCAAAATTATTTAAAATAAAACAACATAAATTTAATTTCACAACTTTGATTTCTTCTTTTTCGGAGTTAGATCATCCACCATTTTATCTAGTTGCATCAAAATTTCAGGGTTTTTCGTACTAAATTATATTTTGAGATTGTTTCTGTCGAATGGAATCTACTATTATTTACAATACCATTATACACAATAACTTAGATCTTATGGATCTAATGAATCCATTTTTATTACGAGTTATTGAATTTTATATATCCCAAATGTTGGAGTAGATTATAGTACATCTCCGTTAACCATTTATCTATATATAACGTCGTTAATGTTAAGATCCTTAATTTTCCTAAGTTATGCGATTATATAGTCTTCACATTCATTAGCTAATCTCATGTACATGCCTTCTTGTGAATTTCCGTTATAAATTCTGCAATTGTTGAAAATTTATGCGCAATCTTTGACAAAATCGCTTAGTTTAACATAAACATTATTCAGTAAGTTATGTTGAAGGGTTCCTAAATCCATTGGTTTCTTCACGATTTGAAGATAATCATGTAGACCAAGTTCAATATGATTAACAGGAGATGCAAATATTTAGCCAACTTTTCTTTGAGCAGCATTTTGAATGACGTTCGCAATGCTTGATGCGATATTTTCAGTTAAAGTGATATCACTCATTGTGGAGTGTTCTCATAATTTTATTCATCTTTCTATTATTTCAGTATTTATATATTCTCCACTACACAAATGAAGTATATTTTGAATCCGTCTGAGCCTGCAGTTGATTATGATTACATAATAGTGACAAACGAGTAAATTTTAGAGCGTGTAATTTAGCAGTCTACTTCGTAAATAATAGTAACTTCTTTTGAGCTTTTGTTTTTGTACAAGTCTTTGTATAAGGTGCTGCCAACCTACCCGATAGTGGCTTTGAAGCCGAATGAGTCTTGTGCGACGATAACGTTCAAGAATGGCCACTTTTTCGTAAATGCAACGCAGATAACGCAGGACCCTTACATTCAGCGCTCGTACCTCCAGCAGGTGTCGAATTCGTTCCAGTCTCCGTAAACGATATCAGTGCGCTCCTTTGCCGACTACAAAACGGTAATCTCAACAGCTGTGCGGATCCGCTTTGACCTGGACAACAAGACCAACTTTGCCTCCTCAGCTGAGCCTCTATTCGTCTCCGACGTAGACCAGACGAAGCTCCGTTTGAACGTTGACCAGACCGTTTACAGGCAGTTCTTCACCTTCTTTGACGTTGACATTCAAAGGGAACTTCAGTTCTGCAACTCAATCACGTTCGAGGACAAAGCTCAACTCAGAATTGATTTAATAATTGGAGCTTATGGTAACTACGAGTTCACCGGAACCTGGAAGGGAGAGGAAAACGAAGACATAATAAACAAAATGAAGCAAATAATCGAAGGGAAAACGATTAAGGACGAAAGACGACCAGACCAGTTCAGAAGCGGATTCGTCGTTGACGTGGAACCAGAATTCAACGGACTCATCGAAATACGAGACATCGAAATGAACGACCCCGCAAAAGGACTCTGGGACTGACACCTCACTCAATGAATATACATTGTACACATACAAATCAATTACATAATAATATTATTAAAATTCAGAATTTATACTAGCTACATTTTTACTAACTTTAAGATATACAATATTATCACAAATATGAACCTAAAAGATGAATAGTTTCCACACCAAATGACCAGCAAACCTTTGCAACACAATTAAATATTAGCTGAGTACCTAAAACAATTCCAACCATCACAACTGATAAAATAAATACCAGATAATATATAAATACTCATGGATAAAATTGAGGACTCCAAATCAAATACGGAATACTCAGCTTCTTCAATTTAAAATCCAGATTCTGATGTACAATCGGTTAGCATCCAAATTGCAGAAAGTAAACTATCTGTAATGCCTTTATCTCGCATTTCTTAAAGAACAGTAGATTTGTCACGCAATGCTTCAAAATTTCATCAAATAGCAGAACTTTAGTTAAACTGCTAATCAAAGTAACCACTGGAATAAGATCAATTAAGCATTTTCTAAGATTATATTAATTTGGCGCGTGAGACGGATTTGACATAGTATGGAACAGAAGATGGTAAATCATAAATCCTGACCGCTAAGCTTATTGGAATTTCTAATACTGAAGATAAAAAGTTTTTCATGGGTCTTCGTGAAATATTGAATAAAAACTTAACTGAAGCTACAATTAAAAAGTAAATAGAAGCCCTCGTTCAAAAAACAACACTTGATAAGATGATAATATAGAAAGTTGTTATTGAATAACTTATTTAAAAAGCATGTATAGAAAAAAAGTTTCTTAAAATGTATGCTTAGTGCTTAGCGGACTGTTGTTATGGTTCACTTTAAAAAATTCTAACTACAAGTTAAAAAACAAATATTGTACTTATTGCAGAATAATTCGAATATGAATTTTAAGAAATTATTTTAGATAAAAACTATAAAAATTTTACATTTTTAATGAATCAAAATGATCTGATTACAATGTATTCAACGCAGCTTTGTGAGTTAATAGGCTAAATGAGTATTGTTAACGATACTTTTAAGAAAGTAGCTGAAAAATGTTTTAAAAAGTTGCACACAGAACAAAGTATTATTTTGGCACTCGCGATGGCAAAACACTTAAAACATGAGCAGCTCCTAGAGTTTAATCAATTTTTTGCCTCATTATAGCAAAAAGGGAAAACCAACGCCCTTTTAGAATTTAAATTTTTAGAGTTGACAAAAGATTAAGTTTCTATTATCGTTTCTGAAGCAACTCCAGTTGAAAATACTTAGCAGAAACTGAATTCTAGCTCAGTAGAAGTAAATGATGTATTTTCACATAAGGAAGTCATATAAGTGTACAATGATATTAACGAATGTGGTCTTCGCGATGCCATGCTTCCAGTGTTAGGTAAAGTGTAGTATCCGTTCAGTTCTTTATTATCGAGGGTTGTGTTAATGGCAATCATTAAATAGCGTCCGGATTGGATAAGAGAAGAGCTTGCTAAGCTTTTTATATAGTTTAAATTAAAGCCGACTGAGCAGACCAAGGCCTACCACCAGATAGTGCAATATTTATTGTAGTTGGATTTGAAAATTTATTTCCTGAATTCCGATATTTTGGTCAATTTTTGCAGTTTTATTGGTTGTTTGATCTATCAGTCCAAGGTGAAGTTGGAGAAGGTGCTCATCGAGTTGAAGCGCGCTGACCAGCAAATTGCGTATTCCTTCTGCACTCAGCTGTTCCGCTAGTTCGCCCTCTGCTCCTTAAAATCGCAGCTCTAAGACAGTGAATTACCCGATTTCATAAACACGGTGATCACCTACTGCATCAAAAATAATAATTTGAAGCCGATTAAGCAGCTGAACAACATTCCCCTGTACACAACCTACGCCAAGCAGGACAAGTTCAACTACTTTGACCAGCCGGACGCCCAACCGGGCACCATGAACCACCTGGAGAACGAGCTCGTCCTCAACATCCAGGCCATTTTCAACAGCGAGTAAACGGTTGTGAACCAGTTATTCGACCTTTTGAAGGCCCATTCGCAAACGTAGGCGTCCTTCTTCACAAGATTCTGCATTGACGTCCAGTGCCCGTGCATATTGAACGCGTTCGTAAAATTCATCCCGAACCTGGACGCGAAAAACCTCATGGTAGAGTTCAGAATGGAGATTTACATCCTCAAAGAAGTGCTGTTTTTCGGAGCAGTACAAAAAGACAAGAAATACTGCGCAAAAATGATCGTAGACTTACTCATCGAAGCCAAAAGCAACTGGTAAATGGCACTCGAAGCATTCAAGAAAGTAAGCAAAATGACCGACCAACAGCAAATAAAGAAGATTATCACCGCCATACAAGACCTGGAATGGATGAAACACCCAGAATTCAAATCATGGGTCGATAAAATATGATTCATCTTTGCATATACATACACATAAAATATATCACTCGTAAATAACATTGATAACGCTACTACGTACATTATCTACCACACACTAATATAAGCCAGAAGCGCTAACATTCACGTAGTTGTTATCTCCCTCATAAATAAGCTATTTATTCAAATAAAACTGATAAATATTATGTTTCAAAATCATTTACTAGTTTTGAATGTCTGCAAAACAAATACCCTGATCAATATTCAGTAAAATAGAAGTTGGTTAGTTATTAGCTTACACCGGCTCTGTTATAATGTAATTGTCGTTAATTTACACATAAATTAGTTTTTGGAAAAGTGTGTTATCAACTTCTAAATGCGTAGAACATGCTACTTATTCCAATTCTATGTTTATTGGAATCATCATTTAATCAATAAGTACACTAAGTATTTTGGGTGATCCCGTCTCCCTATTATATTATCTAATTGCTATTTGTATTAGTTCCTAGGTTCTTTATATTGATAACATAGCTTAAACATAGCTTTATAAATGTTATTGAACTAATTTAATAATTTTTGAGATACTAAACTTTGAAGCGAACCAATTTACCTTTTTTAAAGGTTAAGTAAATATCTAATCGGATATTCTTGGTTAAGTGTTATTTAGCCGAATCGTTGATAGTAATACTTTATCATTTAATTATGTTTTCGAAATTTGTTCTTCGAAATCGATGAATGTATTATTATGAACACAAATTAAACCATATTCATGTTTATATTCGATTAAAACTATTTTATAGTGTTTAGCATATTAAATTTGATTCTCAGCGTCCTATATCAAGTATTTATGTTGTGGCTACAAAAATTTATCAGTTGGGTACTGTTACAAATTTTCTAGGTTTAATTTTACACTTATTTCACAAGAATTACCGTTTTCAATTTGTTTTATATGAGAGCATTCAACAACATCAAATATTTTATAATTAATTACAATTTCATCTGAGGTTTTCAAATATAAATAGTTTTAATCGATTTAGGAATACACTATCACGCCATTTATTTAAATTGTCCCGTTATGAGCCAAGTTTACCGTTTCTTTTAAATGTATTTTTTCAAATAATTGTAAACAATCAATTTTCATGTTGCTAAAAATTACGGTATTGATTTATTTATTGATATCTTTTATAATTTATGTGTTGTTTCCCATATCCAAGCATTCTAATGAAGGTAAATCTGGTAAATATGCTAAATCGGTTATATTATTACCTCTTGCTATAATATATTTTAAATGCTACAAATTATACAATCCAAAGAAATTGTCGAGAGCGCAAAAGTCAATACATAACAATTATAAATTAGGAAAATAACTAGTGAAAGCCAGATCTTCAATTGGATTTCCTGTTAAAATTATAGCTAGAATATTGGGATATTACTATTTAATTAGTAAACTTTTGATATTCTAGTAGGAACAATCAAGAATTTGTTGATTCGGATCAATTTGCATTATGAAAGTGGAAATTTGTGAAATATATACAATACTTAAAATTTTTGTTCATTTCAATAGAATTCCACCAAAAAGAAGTTTCATTACTTTATCATCTTTTATCATGTTTTAGTGTTCAACACCTTCAACATAATGAAGTATTGCGTTGGGTAAATCGCTTTAACTTTAACTGGCAGTATGGATAACACTATCACCATCACAATATGTATGTTGAGGTTTTTAGAATATTAAGTTTTGTATGCAATCAGGTTCTTAAAATATTATGTCTCCTTATGTTTATACTTTCGTACCAACAATAACATCATGTTTAATTTTTGAAACGCTAATGGTCTATTTCATACGATTTAAAACATCTTTATATAATTATTCGTCAAATGGAAACAAGAATTTTAAGAATTTGCTATTTCCTGGTTGTATCTAAAGAAAATCTAAAAAGGATATATTGTTATCCTGCTCCTTTTAGCCATTTAGATCATTTCCTATATTCATTTCTTTCACAATCTAATTAGATTTGTCAAAGTTGTGATAAAATATTTGTTTAAACACTTTTGTATTAAAAACAGTGTGCGCAGATTAAGTTTCAAGCATAGTTAATATTGCACTTGGAGTTTCTATTTTGTTTTCAAACAATATATCATATAACAGCTAGGAAGACTAATGTTTACACGTAACTTATTTACTTGGCATTACTTCTGCAATCTAAAAACTTTCGTCTATTAATTTACCTTTAATTTAGAAACTTATGTTACTTAACACAAAATACATTGAGTTAACTTATTATAATAAGCATCGTAATGCAAGGTTTTTACTAATCTCATTACCATAAATTTTAGCAAGTTCAATTCCAGAAGATGAGCAACCTTTAAATGCTCCACTTATTGCGATAAATTGGGAAATTTTTTGTTCAGCCTACTCGTTTTTCTATACTATATATGATTTAGAAACAACACAGCCCATAGAATGAGCGATTATAATTATTTATTTCCCAGTTTTTTAAAATATATTATCTACTAAATTGGATAGTTATTCAACAATAAATTAGCTAGTTGGATCTTAGCGCCAATCATATGGAAATGCAAACAGCGTTTAATTTTCAATATAACCAATTTATTTTAATTTTTTAATCATAGTTGTATATTTTTTTGTTAATGATTTAAATATTGGTCGGTTACTCATAGTTGCAACTCCTTTCAATCCAGGAGTTGGTTGAATATCATTTTCTTTATTGAATGATTTAAATACTCCATTACTATTGTATCCCCATAAATTATTTATAATGTTATCTATTGATTTTTTGCTTATTGATGGCATCCAAACATCTTCAACATTTTTTGTCTTTAAATTAACAGCTTATAATTATGACCCACAAATTCCTGGAATAATAATTATCGGATTCATTTTGATTGAGATAAAGTGGAAAAATTAAATAAGTTATATAATATTACATAAAGTATATTATTTGCTATGTTTTCAGTCATATTTTGTTTATAAACCCCACAATGAAACAATTTGCGTAGTTAAAGAAATTAAAGACTGGAATTAATACTGTAGTTAAGTTTGATAAATAAGATTATCACTGCGAAAATTTAATAGAAATTATAATCACTATTCATCTACTTCAACTGTTTTGGTTCTCTTATCGTAAACTACTTGCGGGTAGTTTTTCTTCAGTTGAATTAACTTTGGTGGTTAAAACTATTTGTAGGTGAGTTCGTTCGACGAAATGAGAGTGATTGGTTTATTAGTGTATTAATTTGGATTAATGGAGAGTTAAACAGTTTCTTCATCCTCTTCTATTATTTATGATTTTGAATTCTTATTTTGCTTCTTGGCGAATATCTCTAACTAATCATCGTTTTCGTTTTGCTAAAATTGAACTTAGTTTTGTGAGGTGTGGTTTTATGTGTATCTGGGAGCTGGTGGGGGAAGTTCGTATTTTGTTAGTTCAGATTCTCTTAAAATAGAGCGGGTGGTGTTCGGTTGATCAAATTATTGTTAAGTGGTATCTTCACTGTTGATATTTTACAAAATTAATCTTCTGGTGTCTGGGCATCTGGTCATTGTATTTATTCCGTTTAAAAACTGATCAAGCATTTTTTGCAGGTTTTAGTTTTATTATTGTAGTGTAATGACTTCATTCTGAAGATTTTAAATTATTTCTTGACTATTTGATTGGTTCGATTAATTTTCATCTAGATTTTGAGTGAAATGTTGATAGTTTAACTCATTGTCTTAATTTTAATCGTAAATCTATGTTTGCTAATAATATTCTTATTCGTCAATATCCTGATCAAAAGCGACTAAATTTACACCACAACGAGGGCACTGACATTTTACAAAACCAACATTATTTTCTACCCCAAATTCACCCTTTAATGTCATTTAAATATCAGTATTAAAGTCGATTTACTGTTTATTTATTGAACAACTGTTTTAGTAAGTATGCGGTAGAAGATTAATTGAGTTGAGAGGTTTATTTTATGTTATTAATTTTGTTGAAACGAAATAATGTTAAGCTTGTCAGTATTTCCACTTCGCAAATAATTAACAAAATTCTCGAAAACGACTTCAACCATTTAATAGGTAAATTACTATTTTTGTGTTCAATATATATTAAAACATATTATTCGTATTTTAAATCACTTTATTCATTTTTTATAAATGTGTGTGTACCCTCTTATGTCATTTTATTCGCACTTACTTTTGTATATACATGATAGTGTTTATATGCTTCTATTACTGGTCCTTTAATTGGGCTTACTACTGGTTGGTTACAACCTTCAATTTTTCTTTCGTCGTTTTCTTTAGTTTTACTTCTTTAAACACAGGATATTAAACAACTTAATTCAATTACAACTTCTCTAAATTTTATGATAATTCTTTACCAAGTCGACTTGGTCTAAAAGTTCCAACATATTCAAGCCCTATTGATTTAATATACTCAACTACGTCAATTGTACCATAATAATTATCACAGAATAGTGTGCAGTTAGGCTATTTTGGAAAATCAATAAGTCTTTTAATAACATCAAGAGTTTTTGTTTCACCATAAAATAAATAAACATCCTTGTGGTCCAACGAGTACATCGTCCTGGAAACTTAATATTTTTTGTAAGTTGGTCTACGTAATCAACTCCTTTATAATTATTATTGTAGTAACGAACTATTTCAGGTTGTTCTCTGGGAATACCACGAGAACTTACAAATTCTTACATTTAACAGGGTTATTTCACAAATTTTGATTTTGTATATATCATGGTTAAAGTTTTCTACTTTTTGCATTACCATTAATAATTAATTTTATGTAAGTAATATTAGTTAATGGGTTTTCTTTGATGAAATTATTGCATCCAGAATATAAAGAAATTAAAATAACGGATTATGTTGAAAGCATAATTGATTAAATGAAAATAAATCTAACAAAATATGAAATTAAAGCTACACCACGAAAAATTGAAGGTTGTAACCAACCAGTAGTAAGCCCAATTAAAGGACCAGTAATAGAAGCATATAAACACTATCATGTATATACAAAAGTAAGTGCGTAATGTGTCGGCTGCAAATAATGTAATAGCAGATATGTGTGTTCGTGCAAAGGATATCATTTGTGTCCAGAGTGTTATAAAACGCATATTAGTGAATAAAATGACATAAGAGGGTACACACACATTTATAAAAAAATGAATAAAGTGATTTAAAATACGAATAATATGTTTTAATATATATTGAACACAAAAATAGTAATTTACCTATTAAATGGTTGAAGTCGTTTTCGAGAATTTTGTTAATTATTTGCGAAGTGGAAATACTGACAAGCTTAACATTATTTCGTTTCAACAAAATTAATAACATAAAATAAACCTCTCAACTCAATTAATCTTCTACCGCATACTTACTAAAACAGTTGTTCAATTTAGTTATTCAAACATATGCTCATTAATTTTTGGTTTAGTGGTAACTTTTTAACACCTTTAAGCAAATTATAATGTGCTATTTGATTCATCAAAATTACTCTCTAAGGGACATACTGTGGCAATTAAAAATGTTCTACAATTACCACTTAGAGATTCAGCCAATATTTTCGTTAGTGCACAATCTCGATATGGAATATGTTTTTAATGAGTTGATAAAGCTGAAATACATTTTCCTAAACACGATAATGATTGATTAATCTTTTTTGCTTCTTCCAAACGTTCACCTGAACTTAAAGTTCTATTTACACGTTCAGATCCTGCTAAATCAACAAGAGTTAATAATGATTGATAATTATTACTCGTTGAAATATGAAGCTAAAAAATTACATGCGAACGAGAAGACTGAGCATTCATTTAAGTAGCTGCAACTTAGCGTTATTATACAGCTTATGTTATTAATTATAGAACTTACTGTGCTGAGGTTACACTTATTTTTGTCATAGTTGGAGTCTACATATTTTGAAATTGTAGTTTAGGTCCCATTTTTTAAGTGAGTAAATCATAAACATCGTCTTTGTAAATTTATACATAAGACAGTACTATTTTTGCTTAAATATTTTACTACTATATTTGTTAAAATAAACTGTAGCACACACGGGGCAATAATCCAGATGTTTTATTAATTTAGGAGAAATCTCCTCTACCTGATAAAATCGGTTCGGATGACGGTCCAAACAATGTATATGTTTTACCAGAAGATGTTTAGCCATATGTTAAGATTGTTCTATTAATTCCAGAAAGAGCATCATCAATTAAATTATTACAAACTACATTAAAAACTTGATCTTAAGTTGTATTTTAACCCAAAATATTGTCAAATGAATAGTCTTTTTGCTCATATAACCCTCTGCTTAATCTTAAAATGGGCATGTAATCCTCCTAGTTTTGATATTCAAATTATTTGTTATCCAAAACTTAAATACTCAGTTTTTACATTTCAGACTATTTATTTTCATCAGGAATTGGCGGTCTTATTTTTACAAACACTTTTATGGATTCAGACATAAATTTTTGTTTCGTGATGTGGAAATCTTATTTCTCTATTAAATATAGTATGTAAATATCATCCACTTCCAATATAAATGTAAAAACTAGAGCATTAGTTATAATAAATGCTAAATAACTAAAAATATTCTGATTAAGATTTTAAATTATTGAATAAAGTGATAAATTCCATACCTAAAGATAGTTAAGCATCAGAAAATTTAGTTAATTGTGTATACAATTTCATTGATACTATGTTTTGTATTCCCGAGCTGTTAATTAAAGCACTTTAATCTATTGCACTGCTTACGCACTTCGAGCACTTGGTCAATTCGCTCTTATAGGTGGAATCAAAAATACGATTTTTGACTTATTAGTTTCCTTTTGAAATAGCGGATCAAGATCGTTTGATAATTGTGATAGTTGGTTTGATTGATCCAAAGATGCCGAAAGATTTAGCTTTTGCTGCAACATTGGTTTTAGAAGGTTTTAGTTTTTACGCGTTGGGTAAGAAGAAGGCTATATTATACGGCGCGATTGAGCAATTGGACTCTTTAATTACTAGCGAGGAGTCTCATTTCGAGAGCGTGTTTGACATCAATCATGTGGCTTTGTTGGAGTGTTTGAGTAATTTGATCAGTTCTAAGTCCACTAGACAGTTGTGCAAGCAAGTTAATAACTAGGAGGTTCAATTATTGCAGACTCTTACTTGTCACGCTTCTTTATTCAAGGCTTTGTTAAAAACCAGGAATACGAAGCAAGCGCGTGCTGTGTGCTCCTGCTTGTTCAATTTGCTTCTGGATAATTTTAACTAGTATGTGTAATTGAATTTAATAAATGAGCTCACGGTGTAGAAGCTGATTGAGATTTCGTGTAGTTACGAGGACTCCTTCGGTGGCCGTGCGGCTTCTCTCTGCCTCCTTTTAATTTTTGGCGGTTTTCAGCTGAAATTCGTGACCAAATCAAAACTGAATTAAAACAACAATTAATTATTAAATAATAATAATTAATAAAATAATAATTCAAGACCGAAACCGGACGAGAACGACCCGTTTCTCATTTAAGAATCATTGGCGGAAATGGACGAAAAAGAGGCCGAACCGGGAGTTGAACCTGAGACCGATGACTTCTCACAATTCAGAAAATAGATGAAACTGTTCAAAAAATTTTAAAAGTAACTCAAACAACTCCAATTGTACGCGGAACTCCTTCACGAACTCAACGCGAACGAAAACATTCAAAACAACGACGAAGACTTCACGTAATTCTTCATTGAAAAATACACAAACGAAGCCGAAAAATTACACTTCGAATCGCAAAAGTACTTGTAAGAAGAACAAAAAATGGCTAAAACAACCGGAGCTATGCGGTAAGGGGTTATGCGCGCCAAAACAAAGAGCGCAATTGACGACTGGTGAACGGATCGATGGGATGAAGGAATTAGAAGGAAATAATGATAATGATGATACTATTTTAAACAATAATTATATAAAGAATCACCAAGCAGAGGCTAAATCTGTTTGAATTCCATCTAGCATGTAATCGGTGCAATCAATAGTATCTTTTTGAGAATAAATTGGGCTTAACAGCATGCTCTAATCCTTCTTACTATTCTTTAGCTCAATTGTTTTCTTTTATTTTCTTTTCGGCTTGATATTTTCCTTCCAAAATTTAGTCTTATTAGCAGTGATCGCAATTGTTTTTTAGAATATATTTTGTGTATGTTGCTTAATTTCTTTTTTGTACTTTTCAAGCTCCAAAATAGGAATATTTTAGATACATTGCTCATTATTTGATTATATTATGTTATTGGATAATTCGTGAGCAATTCTCATAACATTTTCAAAATTACTAAGTTTTTGAGGTAAATCAGATAATTTAAGTTATCGGTACACTTCGCAAATAGCTGTTACTTTATCATGACCAGCATATTCATTGAAAACAGTATTAAGTTCGTTAATTGAATTTAACTCTTTTCTTTCAGCAAATTCTATTGATTTTTTAATATCGTATTCTGCCACAGCTGGAATATTACTAACCTTCGCATAACCTTCCGCATTAGTTGATTATTAATTGTCCATACGTATTACTATCCATATTAACCTTCTAAATATTTCAAGTTCTAAATACAATTATTTATACCAAAAGGTTTCAGCTATTTTTTCAGTGCCATGAGTAAAATCGATAATCCACAACAACCGAACAGTGTAATCAATTATATGTCCTACAATTATAAAATATAACGGTAAATTACTTGGACGTTTAACGTAATAACTATATTACCATTTTTCTTTTTAATCTCTATACTTTTTTCCACTTGAACCACCATAGAGCAGACCCCAGTCTTCGAAAATATCCCAGTAACATTCATAAATACATTCCAAAGTTACAACTCCTAAAAATATTTTATGTAATTTTTCGGATTCTTTTATAACTTCAATTTCTGATATTGTTGCTAAGCTAATAACAATATATTTAATCATATTCCAACCTTAATTGTAAAATTTTTAACTTGCTTTCCATCGTAAACAACTTTAAATACATCTATTTATACTAAGGCTGTTATTCTTACAGCTTTTTTACAGCCGTATGAAAAACTGTACTGTAAAACTGTAAAAGTTCATTTTTACAGCTTTTTTAAAAAAGCTCAAAACTGTACAAAAATTAGATAAAATTAGTGTGATTATAGAAAATTATGAATTTTTTATCATACTTCTTCTTCATCATTTTCCATTGCTAGCTTTTTTAGAGCTTTTTCCAACGTACTATTTACTTTTAAGTAACATAAAGACTCAAATGTTTTCATTTTCAATGAATCCCTATTATTATTTTCAGTAGATCTCCCCAAATAACTAAATAATCTCTCTATATATGTTTCTGACACAGTTAAGCTTTCCAATAACTTTAAATATTAACAAACTGCTAAGTGTACAGTTGCATATTGGTCTATAAGTGAAGCTTATGCAATTTCTTAAGGCAATTCTCTCTATTTGAACTGCTAAATTGTAAATGCATTAAGTCCTATTCCAAACTCTTTGTTAATAACTGCACACAGTTCAACTAGTTCATTTTCTTGTATCTCCTATTCATCATGTTCAAGTAATTTGTTGAACCTAGCTATTTAAGTTTATATTTTTTTTCTCCATTTATCTCAAAGCAATAGAAACAATGTCAACAACAGCATAATGACCATTAAAACCATGGATATCTGCAGAAACAAGATCTTTTAAATTTTCGTCTAAAGAAAACCAACGAGTTTAACAAAAAGTGAACTTAAATCCATTCTATTTACAAGCTTTTTATACTTTTTCTTTCAAATTATACACAATACTGTAATCATGAATAGCTAATGACATAGCATGGCAAGCACAATGAATATGTGCAATAGGATGACTCAATTTAGCCTATAAAAGTTCTTGTTTGTCATGTTATTAGTACGTTTCTGGCACTTAACCTGTTAATAATTTATGCATAGCAAGGCAAACATTCGCAGAATCCGAAACGTGAGCACACACTCTTACTCTTTTCGTTGCTTCTATAGTATCAATGATGTCTTTGACCTACGTAGCAAGCCACAAAGCATGTTAAGTGTCTTCAGTGTATCTTAATCCAACAAAATGGATATAATCAGCAATTTTTACAGCAAAAAAGTAGGCATGGCGATGTTAAGTACACATAAATCCGTCCCATATTAATAATGCTTAAACTCTCGTCATAAAATTAGCATCATTAGGTACTACTGGGTATATATTAAATTAATTTAAGGCTATTTTCTCAGCTCTGTTATTAATTTCTTAAGCAATATCTTATCGGGTGTACCATGTATTTGTCAATCGACGATATTCATCACTTATAACATGTGAAAACGGTAAACCCTCTTTAACTATCTACATTATAGCATCAGTTAGCTTTCTATCATCTTCATTTGAAATTATTTTAATTGGAACAACCGCTTTATTAACTAACTTACATATTTTTTCAACTGAAAATTGATGGCTCCATTTTTTGGAAGTTAAGTGACCCAAAAGTTACACGAAGTTTGGATCCTTATCCTTTTAAGTATAATCTTGACAAAGCTTACATCTTGTATACGTTTCGTGATCATTTTCATCAATATAGTGTTCAAAAAGTTTGTTCATTAAATCTTTTCTTTCTAGACCATACAATTTAACATTTTAATCTTGTGACATTGGATGTGGAAGGAGTGTGGTATAAACTATTATTATAAGACTATATATTATCACAAATAATAGCGTTTTAACTAAATTTTCACTCCAAAATATAGGAAAAATCATACAGCTGACTAAAAGCTGTACTAAGGCTTTACAGGTATTTTACAGTACAGTTTACAGCCTAAAATGGTCATTCTGTACTCAGGCTGTAAGAATAACAGCCTTAATTTATACTAAATATGTTCTCAAATATAATAAGAATATAATCAGGTATTTTATTACACCCAATTACCAAAATTATATCCCTAAACGAATATTTAGCAGAATTCATAAAATTACAGAAAAAGAAGTGTGGAAACTCTATTCTTTATCGCCATGGTGTGAAAATTCGAAATAGAACTATCATTGAATAAGAATAAACTGAACGTTAACCTCGAAATTTAATCATATTTATAATTGTGTATACAGGTAACAAAAGTGTTGGAAATAACAACCAATATGTTGGTTTCATAAGTTTAGATATGTTAATTGCAAATTAACCAAAAATAATAGGTAGTGGTTGATTAAATTATTCTAATTCATTAAGTTGATTGATCGTACATAATAGTGAGCAAATTGAAACAACTAATAATTAAATCGCACCAAGTTTGATGACATTGCTATAACCATATTATATAATGCTTCCAGGGATTTGTAGGATAAAAATATAGTTTAATCTAAATTTAATGAAATAATAAAGAACGCAACCAAACCCTAACAGCATGGATCCAATAATATAATTATAACTAATTGCTGCTTATTATATTTTTGTAATCTCTAGTTCGGGATATTTTTTAAACCAAAAAGCTACAAAACTTATTTAGTTAATAATAACTATTATACACATTCCCAAAATAAAGGCTGAGAATTTAACATATTTTTATTTATCAGAATCTGTTTCTTAGTTAATTTTCTGAGTTCTTAATATTGTCAGAGCTTTTTTCTAACTTATATTCATCATTTCAGAAAAAGAAAGCGCTAAACTGTCAAAAAATTATTCAAATTATTAAGAAACATTTATTTCAGTTTTTTCAATTATATCATTAACCCAAAGTTCAGCCTTTAGTGTATAATCTGAAGTGCTATCATGTAAAACAGCTATTTTTCTTAGTTATTCATTATTATAAGCAACATAATTTTACAACTATACAGCATTTCTCATACATTCTCTCATTTTTTACTAAACCGAAATACATTTATTTTGAGATAATTAAATTTTTATAGCTCTATTGGCTAAGAGAATAGCTTCTTCCTTCTCCTTTTATATTCTTAACATTTATTTGCTGAAGAATTAATTAATCATTTATACAGCTGTGCTCATCCATTCTATAAATTATTTTGAAATAAATGCAATTTATATTTTTAAATTTTCACATTCATTTATTTATCTCGATTCATTTAATTTCTATAGATCTTTAAGTTTAGCGTCAAGTTCATCTAATTCCTAGCACCTTTGTTAGCATTAGCCCGCTTAAATATAGTATTATTCCCATTCTGGATTCATTTATTAAATTGAAGTGAAATAATACAAAAATATTTAAAAATAATATGAAAATAATATATAATTTGTGTGAATTTTTATGTGTTTTAATATAATTGTATATACTGTTGTGTATACTGTTAAAATTACAAATAATGATTAATAACTCCGTTTTCTTATGATTCTAATATTTAATTATACAAATAAGAGTAATTATACAAACAGCGAACTTTCTGAAAAGTACTTTTATAAAGATACATATTGTGTTATTATGATAATTAAGTTAAATATTAATCTGTTTATTTTTCATAATTTTTCATTATTCTGATTTGAATATAATTTGCTAAGTATGATTGAATGGAGTACTCACTTTATTAGTTGGTTTTTCATAGTAAAACTGTTTTACTAAAGCATTTAATAGTACCTGTTCGTTATAAATATTAATAAATGTTAGTTCCAATAAACTGCTTAAAATATTTATTTACTCATATATGACTAAGATACTTTTGGCTACGGGTTTTTGGGTTTTAACCCGCACGAACGGTTCGAGTTTTCCAACTCAATGCAAAAGTTAGGAAAAGTCAAAAACTGGCTTTAACTTCGAAACACAATTATATTATAACAAAAAATTGCCACTTCACCACTTCATTTACATTAAAATGGGTAAAGTAAAAGTTGAATCAACACAACACTAATAGAAACGCGAAAATCGAGCAAAAATTATTGTGAATATAGATCTTAAACACAGGGATAGAGTAAATAAATGGGCAAAAGCTGAACAAGTACAAGAAGTATAGGCATAAGCTGGTATAAATAAAGCAACTTTGGACCAGTTCTAAAAAATATTAGCATAAGTTAGATAATAATAAAGTAGAGAGAACCAATAAGATTACCATCATAGTGCAGACTTTTTCAAGTTCATGAGTTAGCGAACATTTACTGATTAGAACTTTCTCAAGATTTACAGCAAAATCAGAGTTGTTGGTATTCCGCCAAATTAATTAGAGATGCTAGAGCAAATCAAAAATGGGTAGGAGTTGTCTTATGTTACCGGAAAGAAGATAATATTCAAGAGCGAGCTTTCACACATTCATATTGTGAAACTATTCGACCAAAACAAAATCGAAGTGGAGTACACCGCAGGGTCCACTGAGGGCGTGAACCTCCAGGACTACGAAAAGATTTTAACTGGTTTGATATCTGGAAGCGAAGAAGGGAGACAGTTGTTCGACGAAATAGTTGAACGATGGGTGTGAAAGAACTACATTTTAATACATAACTTAACAAGAATAATTCACTGGTTTATCCTCTGCTGGAGAATTAAGTAGCACCCGTACATGACGGCGAATACAATCAGCTCTATAATCCCGTTTCCTATAAAGCCCTGGACGAAGTAAATCAGGTCGAACACAAACGTGAAGAAGTAGATGAAGCTGAGCACCATACACACAGCTATCCTGTAGCCTCCCTTGAACATGGTGATGAGATTCAGAAGCACGAACATGTGGTTGTAGCTCTCCAGAACCATCAGCATGAACATGAAGAAGTCCCGGAAGCCGGCGTTGTCGAGGCCCACCATGGACGGAATGCACAGCGAGCAGAGCGTCATGACGGACGACACCTGGAACAACCGGAACACGAGCTTCCCCTTCGTTGCTTCGTGTTGGATCAGCAAGTCGTACACGTAGCCCATGATCAGCGTGGTCGCGATTTCTATGACGATCGTGAACGTTTTTATGTTTTTAAACAGAAATCTATCGGGTAGGCATTGCATGAAGACTATCTGTTCTTTGTTCGGGCTTTCCTGGCACTCGTTCATCTGCGGAAGCCACGCGATGCTGGAGTACGACGCGAGCATGGCCTACTGAAACGCGAATAGCGCGGACTGAATCAGCAGAATGGCCCCGTTTGTGGTTTTGAAGAGAACGTAGTAGTAGAACTGCACCCACGAAGGGAGTTTGTTAATACAACTCTCACGTTTTGGCTTGACTTCTGCGGGAGTGGAGTTTTTGAGATTGTCCAGAGCCAGTTACTTGTTTTTCATAGCAGAACCAGAGGATATTTAGAACTTGTTCAAGTCATTAGACGCGGTGTCGTCTTCTGAAATTATTTTGGGCTCGCCAACTGCTGAGTAGTCCATGCGTTTTTCAACAATTGATTGGCGTTCTTAGCACATCATTGGATCTACCACTTGGTCGCGAATGATAACGTTTGACATATCCAATTCTTTATCATTGAAGCTTGGTATTGGTAATAATTTATCTAAATACAGAATGAAGATCAGCATAATGACAGCTCCAACATATATGACGATTTCAATACCATATGCCAGAGTAATACTATCAAATGATTGATACAGCTTTTTACCAACTATAGTAGTTAACATGAATAGACCAACAATCAAACCGTTATCGTTGGTTTTCGGAATACATTTAATCATGTAACAAAAACACGCTACAAACTAAAATCCTAAACTAATAGACGCTAAAATAGTAATACCAAAAGCATAAATTGCCGAAAATACATCTAATGCTACCGTTTAGTTATTATTTGCATCTTCATTTGCAACTAAAAATAGGAGAGCGACATAACTTAATGACATCATACATGCGATAAATGTACAGATAGTTGCTACTTTAATAAGTGTGCGTTCTGTTTTCTTTTTTAACTTCACATTAATATAGGTTAGTGTGATTAATACAACCAGCGAATTGACCCAGCTAAAATGGTTTGGATTCACATTAATAGCAAGTCCGCTAGCGTTGTCTAAACAATAATATGTGAATAATTAGCAAATCAAGAATACAACACAGATATATGCTAATAAATACGAGTTAATATTTCTATAATTAGGCTATTTGCAACATTTTTCATCATTTGTTTCATTATAATTAATATTTGATTTAAATTACGGAAGTTTTTGTATATGGGGGCGGCTATATGTGTCAGAATCAGAAGAATCGCTTAAATTCATTAATTATGTGATGTGGAATACATATTTCTATATTTTATACTCATATTATAAATTATGAATTTCATGTGACTTTTGTATTTTCATTCCTTTATTTCGTTCTTTTATTCCCTAATTACTATATTTTATAGGTTTACATGACTAAAATGGAAGGGAAATCTTTATATAAATACGGTGAGGATCCAAAATATTCATCATTTCTTCATTTCTGGACAAACAATAGAATAGGATTATATTTTGAACATAATAACTAATGTTAAGCAGAAATGATTAGACTAATAACTAATCTGAACTCACATTAATCATTTTTGGAACTTCTGTACAACATCAAAGTAACTTCATTATATTCTATTATCATAATGATTTTAATTTTATACTATTAACTATGTAAGAAATGAAAAATTCGGTACATTTTTGATAAATAGAACATATCTTATTGATTGGGACACACTTATACATCATAAACAAAAGTTAAACACGTAATATTAAATATATGCCAACATTAACAATAAATTAAAATATAGTTAAATATTAATTTCACTCCAATGAATTTGTCTTTTGATTCCGATTCAGATAGCAAAATGAATTAAAGTTTACTTTAATTTACATAAAAACTTAATAGTGAAGAAACAAATGATGAAAAATGTTGCAAATAGCCTAATTATAGAAATATTAACTCGTATTTATTAGCATATATCTGTGTTGTATTCTTGATTTGCTAATTATTCACATATTATTGTTTAGAAAACGCTAGCGGACTTGCTATTAATGTGAATCCAAACCATTTTAGCTGGGTCAATTCGCTGGTTGTATTAATCACACTAACCTATATTAATGTGAAGTTAAAAAAGAAAACAGAACGCACACTTATTAAAGTAGCAACTATCTGTACATTTATCGCATGTATGATGTCATTAAGTTATGTCGCTCTCCTATTTTTAGTTGCAAATGAAGATGCAAATAATAACTAAACGGTAGCATTAGATGTATTTTCGGCAATTTATGCTTTTGGTATTACTATTTTAGCGTCTATTAGTTTAGGATTTTAGTTTGTAGCGTGTTTTTGTTACATGATTAAATGTATTCCGAAAACCAACGATAACGGTTTGATTGTTGGTCTATTCATGTTAACTACTATAGTTGGTAAAAAGCTGTATCAATCATTTGATAGTATTACTCTGGCATATGGTATTGAAATCGTCATATATGTTGGAGCTGTCATTATGCTGATCTTCATTCTGTATTTAGATAAATTATTACCAATACCAAGCTTCAATGATAAAGAATTGGATATGTCAAACGTTATCATTCGCGACCAAGTGGTAGATCCAATGATGTGCTAAGAACGCCAATCAATTGTTGAAAAACGCATGGACTACTCAGCAGTTGGCGAGCCCAAAATAATTTCAGAAGACGACACCGCGTCTAATGACTTGAACAAGTTCTAAATATCCTCTGGTTCTGCTATGAAAAACAAGTAACTGGCTCTGGACAATCTCAAAAACTCCACTCCCGCAGAAGTCAAGCCAAAACGTGAGAGTTGTATTAACAAACTCCCTTCGTGGGTGCAGTTCTACTACTACGTTCTCTTCAAAACCACAAACGGGGCCATTCTGCTGATTCAGTCCGCGCTATTCGCGTTTCAGTAGGCCATGCTCGCGTCGTACTCCAGCATCGCGTGGCTTCCGCAGATGAACGAGTGCCAGGAAAGCCCGAACAAAGAACAGATAGTCTTCATGCAATGCCTACCCGATAGATTTCTGTTTAAAAACATAAAAACGTTCACGATCGTCATAGAAATCGCGACCACGCTGATCATGGGCTACGTGTACGACTTGCTGATCCAACACGAAGCAACGAAGGGGAAGCTCGTGTTCCGGTTGTTCCAGGTGTCGTCCGTCATGACGCTCTGCTCGCTGTGCATTCCGTCCATGGTGGGCCTCGACAACGCCGGCTTCCGGGACTTCTTCATGTTCATGCTGATGGTTCTGGAGAGCTACAACCACATGTTCGTGCTTCTGAATCTCATCACCATGTTCAAGGGAGGCTACAGGATAGCTGTGTGTATGGTGCTCAGCTTCATCTACTTCTTCACGTTTGTGTTCGACCTGATTTACTTCGTCCAGGGCTTTATAGGAAACGGGATTATAGAGCTGATTGTATTCGCCGTCATGTACGGGTGCTACTTAATTCTCCAGCAGAGGATAAACCAGTGAATTATTCTTGTTAAGTTATGTATTAAAATGTAGTTCTTTCACACCAATCGTTCAACTATTTCGTCGAACAACTGTCTCCCTTCTTCGCTTCCAGATATCAAACCAGTTAAAATCTTTTCGTAGTCCTGGAGGTTCACGCGATTCTTTCGTAGAATCGGATTATAAAGTATGTGTATATTCGTGTTTAAGAAGATTTGTGCCTTCAAATTGAGGTAATTAATAACTGCTTTCTACAAATAAAGATAATCAATTTAAAACTCACCATATTATTGTTTTGTGAAAATTACGGTTTGATATTAAAAGTATTTCACTTCACTAATAATGTGGTGTACTCGTTTCAGACCTACTGATTTAGATGAATTAGATTTGCACCCAGCTTCTCAAAACATTCTATAATCGCTTTCAACGTCTAAAAACTTGCCTCATTTGTTATTTGTCGGCTCATCAGGTTCCGGTAGACATACAAGGGCTTTGTGTTTATTGAAGCGCATATTCAATTTGACTTCGATTAATCCGATCTCTTCAACTGTGACCTATACTCACAACACGCAGTAAAACGAGTTAACTGTAGTTTCTTCTCCTGTTCATTTGGAAATTAATCCGTCAATGGTGGGAACTCAGGACGCGTCTGTTATTTCTTCGGTGATAAAGGAGGCTGCGACTACGAAGTCTGTTAATTCAGCGTTTAAGGTGATTTTTATTCAGCAGGCGGATCGTTTGTCTCAGTTAGCGTAGCAAGCGCTGCGTAGGCTGATGGAGGAGCACGCGCGCACGTGCAAGATATTCATGTTTTGCGAGGATGCGTCCGGTTTGCTTGCTCCGATCAGGTCCCGTTGCTTCATTCTGCGTTTTCCGCACATAAAGCGAGATGAGATGCTCTCTACCATAAAGCCGATCCTCTCCAGAGTCCGCGCGTCCATCTCACAGCAGGAGCTGGTTGAGCTCTCCGACTGCGCATGTGGTAACCTGCGCCGCTTCCTCCTCCTCTCTCAGGCCTACTACGTGAGCAAGGAGGCCTCAAATCAAGTGCAGGAGGTCCTTCCAAAGTGGGAGGTCAGGTCCAAGCAGCTCTTTGACAAGTTCTTCGTTAAAAAGGAGCAGCTGAGCGCGGACTTCAGAGCGGGCCTCGTTGAAGTTCTCAAACTGGGCGTTCCCCCAGAGGTCGTTCTCGAGTGGTTTTACACCCAAATCGTTAAATAAGAACCGGTGAACATGAAATTCCTGAACTACGTCGCAGGTCAGGCCTGCGAATTCGACTGCAGACTGAAGGGAGCATCTATAGGTTTGGTTCACTTGGAGGCGTTTCTGTGCTCGGTGCTCCACGCACAGAGTCTGAGGAAAGAGTGATGGAATTGATGGTGTTTTGAGTTAATATAATGTAAGTTAGAGAGTAAAGTTATAATGTACGTGATTATGTGTTTGACTGGTGATGTTAGAGTAGGTTAAACAAAAGGAATTATAAGTTTCGGACACATTTATATAGGGATGGTTTTTTATACTACTTTATACTACTTTTGAAAAAGTATACTTCATGTTGATTTTAAGGCTAGAGAGACTATAATTGTAATCGCATGTTATATTTTCTTTTATTAAGGTAAATATGCACATTAATAGGTGTAAATATGTCAATATTCCTGATTTAGAAAATTAAGTATATTTAAATTTGAAGTGGGAGAAATAAAACCAAGATAAATGAAGTTCCCCAGGGGTCATTAGAATATTAAAATAAAATAAAAGGAGAGAAGCTGTTATTCTTTAAGTTATATAACAAAATAAAGTATACTACTTTTGAAATTTATACTACAATGTAGTATAAAAAACCATCCCTACATTTATAGTTAATGTTGTCCCACAAATAATTTGCAATAATTTCTAAGATACTTGGATATTGCATAATATATTGACCGACCAGCTATTATGCGTTTTAATTTTCACAAATCGCTGCAAAACTGTCCCAACCAAAATTTAATATGTAATATTATCGTATTTTAGTTACATAATATTTGTTGATCCACTCCTATCCTTTGAATATGGTTAAACCTGCAAAGCAAACCTAGAAATAACAATCAAAGCCTAAGGTAGCTCCTCAGGTTGAAAAGAAGACCCGCAAGATATCAAAACTTACACTTGCTATCATAGCATTCGTAGTTTCTGCTTTTGGATACTAAGTTTATTTGAAACTAGCTCCATATCATTCTATCATCGTTCTGTCGAATTGTAATGCTGATGATAAACGTCTAGAAGGACATACTTTAGCCCTCCCAGCTTTCTGTCCAATGCAAGCTAATGCTCAATATTGGATTGATCCAAACAATACTTATGAGTTTAGAAACTTTGCTCCATGCGCTGATGACGAAGGACGTGTTAAATGCTACCCATTCACTCATAAAAGAACTGCATTTGTTGGACATGACAGTTTCTTAGCTAACTCAAGATTCAAAGCTGTAACTTTTGATCCTGAACAATAAATTAAAACTATTTTCAGATTTTAAGTAATCCCAGGCAAAGGTTAATTGTTCTACCAATCTAACTTACTTTACAGACCTCTTTTAAGACCAACTGCTGAAGTAAAGGACTAAACTACAACTTATAACTTCATTGTTTCTAATCAATTCGAAGTCAAAAACACCCTTAGTTCAGTTATTTTCGAGCAAACTCTTGATTTATTATGCTCTAAGAACAATTCAGTTAATATCATTCATTTTGGTATTAACACGAGCGAAATTGATCACTTGAATAAAACCTGTGTAGATTTTATTGAAACAAACCCTGAACAATTATGTGAAGGTTTGCCATGCGCCAATATTACACAAAAAATGTTGGTAGACTCTGATGGTAAATACTTTGGTTTACACATCAATGCTCTTATGCGCCTTGCAGTTGGTTATAAATACGGAGGATGGATCATGGATCCACAAACTTTAATCAAAGAAACATTCGTTCCAGAGCGTGAATTATTGTTTTTGTATGATGATAGCAGACCATCTGTAGTTCCAACTACCAACTATGCATTCTTTAAGAAAGAAAGCAAATTTTTGTTTGAGATGATGAAATACTTTGGCAAGTTCTACAATAAGGATTGCTATTCTTGTTTAGATACTTCTCTTCCAAAATACGTCTATTCATTACACGACTTTGAAATTGACGTAGGTTCTTCTGAATTTTATCTTCCACAACTATGGACACCGAAAATCTATTAACTTTATAAAAAGGGTAAGTTTGATAATGAAGTCTACAATCACTTTGTTACTGCCAAGTTTAAATTCTGGTCTTTAAGATTTTCTGAAGGACTTTACACTGATTTCTGCGACACAAAGAATCTACTTTATTCTGTTATTGCTGAGAACATAACAGGAAAGAAAATATGCTAGTGATTTAATCACAATATTAAAAATATTATATGTATTAAATAAAGAAATGACACTCCTCGAGACAATAAATAAACAAACATTATTGAGACTCAGTAAAGTCCACTCAATAAGGCCTTCATTGAGTCGTTAGCGGACCAGTTTCACCTGATTCCTAATTTCCAGAAACTAGCTTTTCAGTTTCTTTTTGCTCGTTATTCCCTTCAGCCTGCACCAGAGGTTGATTCACTGTGTTGGAATTGCTTGGAAGTGGTTACCTTTGATGTGTTGTTTCATTAACTTGAATTGCATTTGTATCAATCTATTAATAAATCTGTTGTTTTAAAATTGTTATATCAACTGTAATATCAATAGTTAATATTATATCATAAAATTCATGATTTATGAAGTTTGGTTATCTTATTAAAATATGTTGTATTTATTGGTACATTAAAGTTTAATAATAAAATAATAATTATTAAATTTCTTTCAAATTATTTGTATAACCATAGTTATTTAGTATAATACTCCAACAATCAGTATAACAACATTATTGTAAATATGGTAAGATAAAATATACTTATATATAATTCCACACCTCATATTTAATGATATATTTTCTTCGTGTTCAATAACAGTAAGTCCTCGAACTCTGCTATCAACAAGTTATAACGAATTTATAGGTTCAAAAACCTATTTAGCAGTTATGTAACAACAAAATACATGTGAATAATATAAAAGTATTATATTGTCAAAAATAGGCACTTCTGTCCAATAATCAAGTATCTTAGTAATTCATTTCTTAAAAATATCATAGTTACTTCGGCTTGCACACCGAAAAGATGAAAGATGTGATTGTGAACTTTTAGGTTCTGCCTTTGGATCTTCCTTCATTTTATTTGTTTGGGGCGACTGAAAATATTTTGATACAAAACTCAAAAATAAATGTTAAAATCTCCTAGGTTCTCGCCGAAAGCGCTCTGATATGTTTCAAATGCGATCTGCATGCTATTTAATCAAGTTTAGTCTTTGTTGGAGTTGGAACCTATATATCAGGGTTGATTTTAATCGGTAAAAGCTACATAACCCTGGAAAGTTGCTCTATTCAATCCAGATTGTCTGGACAGATGATCGGTGGATTGGTGATGCAGTCAAATAAAATCACGATGAATCTTAAAGATAGCAACATTACAAGCTATATCAACGGAAATGGAAGCATCGGTGCGCTAATTTCATTAGCAATTGGTGATATTCAAATATAGTCTTCAAATGTAAAGATGTGCACTAACGCCGTGAAAAATGTTGGTTCTGGGGAAAGTTTAGTTACTAATTCTGGTGGTGTAACTTAAAGCTGCCAGATATGCGGAAATATGAAGTATTCATATGGAATTTGTATTAATTCTTAAGATAACAGCTAGGAAATAGATTATAGGCTAGTCTGTAAACCTATCTTCGTTTTTGATGGAGAAGCGTGTTCGTGCCAAGATGGGAAGGTGCTAAACGGCAGTACTTGCGTCAATATTCTGGATGTGACCAGTCTCTTACTCAATTAATTTGAAAGTTTTGATTTGAGCTTAAGACAAATAGATGCTAAATTATTTGATAAAATTTCAGTGTTGAAGTAAAGCACCACTAGCCAAATTAATTAAGTTAGTTCATCAATTCCCAATTTTAATGACAGAATCGATGCTCAGTCAGGAGTTAGTACAGATGTTTACTAAAGATATCTTGCACTTAACGCAGCGATTTAATAATTTGTACTAAAAATAAAGTGCGGCCGGCAATATGGTTACGCCTTCGTGAACAATTAGTGTTAATATGCGGAGTGTCCGATTTCAGGATAATAAGCAATAAACGGAGTTTGTCAGTGTCCCATTTAAAATATGCTCATCATTGGAAATGCATGCACTTGTCCGATAAATTCTTCGCTAATAAATAATGCGTGCACCTGCACTGTAACTGGTTAAGTTGTGAAAAATGGAGCATGTTAGTGCGAAGTAGTTGACTCTATTGTTTCTGGGAGCACTTGCGTTTGTCCAGCTAGCTCTAGCGTTGTTGGAAATGCGTGTGTTTGCAGCGTGACCGGTAAAGTCATAATTGGAGGTGCTTGTACTTGTCCGACTTATGGGGCGTTTATTGTTAATGGAGCGTGTAGTTGTGGAACAGATGGCCTTAATATCTCAAATATTTGCAGCTGTCCAACGTATTCATCTCTAGTTGGAAATGCTTGCGTCTGTAGCGGGGTTATTGGAATATCGATGATAAGTGGTTCATGTTAATGTCCTATAGGCCACGACATCGTTAATAGTTTATGTTCATATACGTAAATAGATACAGGAATATAATGTACTCAGTCTACTTACGTGACCACATTTGATATTCAGGCCATTACACATTCAATTATTAATTTTGCTAATTTTAGCCGTGGGTATGTTTTCGATACCTCGACAGTTGTAACGAATGCGTTTATTGACATGTCTAACAATATTTACTAGTACTAGTAGCTCAAACCTTTGTTCCAAAGATAAGCTTCTTTCACGAACATCAAAATATTAATAGGTTCCTAAACAGTAAGTAGTGGATCTATTATTACTTATGCGACCACTATTGTTATTAATTAAATGAATATAATTTCTAAGATTACTACTTAAATAACCATTAACTCTCTTAAATAGCTTCAGATTTTATAAAATTCAACTACAAGCACAAATATTAACAATCTTCTCATTAATTTAAGTTTTGCGCTATCTTCAGGAAATATAACATTAATTAACGTCTCGACTGGAGTAATGAATATTACAGGTTATGAAGTACTTGGTATATTTTAAAGCACCTAAATTGTAGCAATGATAACAATTAGTATCATTAATGAAGAAAATAAATTATTAACAACAATAATTAATGATGTGAATTTTCAACCAAGCGTTTACAATATCGGAAACCAATCTTCTTACTTTGTAACTTTTGTCGTCACGAACTATTTTTAAATGAATATATCATTTAATAATATCACAGTAATTATGGGAAGTGTTTCATAATTTTAGAGTTTTGCTACCATTTAGTCCAATAGTTCAAAATAATTTTAATTTGGCGGTTTAATATCACTTTTGGGTCCTAAAATGAATATAACAGTTACGAACCTGCTATTAAACTGTTACTAAAATTTGATAACTGATTATATTAATAACTCTGGATTTATTTTTGGTTTTAAAGATGTGCTTACACCAAATGTTACATTATAAGATATGTGCATTTAATAGAATTTTACAAGCAGAACCTTGAATTATTTAAATACAGGTTTAATTGGAGGTTCGACTGGAAATTTATCGATAACATAATCAAGTATAGTATTTACAGCTCAAAGCCTTCACGACGAACTGTATTCATTTGGGTTCTTTGGAGTTATCGGATCATAACGTGGATAGAATTCAGAACTCATTGATATAATTATTATTATGAATGTTTTAGTAAATTCACCCAAATACGGTAATTTAGGTTTCTTTGGAAAAAATTAAGGTTCTGATTTAGTTGTTTATAATGCGACATTTAAAAATTTCAATTTAACATCATTACAATCAGTTGGAATATTGTGTTAATATTGTAACTTAGGAAATAGCTCTATATTTAACATAACAGTTTAATCATGTAACATAAGTGCTAGTGATTCAGCAGGCGGTTTTATTTCAGAATCTTGGTCCCCCTGGACTACAATTCAAAATTTAACGGTACTAAATATAAATATTACTGGTACAGGCAACAATGATTTAAAATATATCGGAGCTATAATTGGTCATATGGTATCAGAATACTAATTAATCTGGGATTTTAAGAACATAAATGTTTTAAGTAATAATATAAAGGGAACTAGTGTAACTGCTGGAGTAATCGGTTAAATAGATTGTAAAACTAGTGGATTGATGTAACCAGTAACACCAAATATATCACTTGTTGACGTTTATATATTTAATAATAATGTATCAGGAAGTGTGTTTACATCAGGAGTAGTAGCTGTATTTTCTACAGTTTGCGGTTAATAAATTCTACTTATATAGAACTTAACACTAATAGGTTGTAATATTTAATGCATAAGCGGGAGTTGTGGTGGATTAGTTGGTTCTTTTGGTATTTTTGACAATAAAACGTAGACTGCTACATTAACAGTTAAAAACTTGATAATGTAAAATATTAAAGTTTCTGGCCCTTCCTACGTTTCAGGTTTCGTAGCTGTTTCATAATAATGTATTCAATTTACTACATTGCAAATATATAACTCAACGATGACTTCAATAATATTAACTGGTTTAAACTGTGGAATGATAACAGGCTTCCTAAACGGGTCGACAACATTTGATATATAGACATCCAAAACGACTGGGAACAACTTTGTGAATTCGACATAGATTTAAAACTGCGCTAGTATAACTAGTGGTATTTCGCAATCTGGATGTTGAGTGAAAGACATTTAAAACAGAAATCGTTTTTGGAACGAGACAAGAAGAAGGGCTGTAATTATTTGAATGTTATTATATTTCATTGACCGCAAATACTTTAGTAAAATATTATTTAAATTATGTATCACACTCCAAAATTTTATGAGTCTTAGCTATTTCTATTTCTTAAACTGAAACTCTGGCAGATACACCTTATCCAATAAATTGTTCTTCGTAAAATTATTTAAATCGAGTTTAACTGGAGCAGCATTGGAGTTTTAGACGATAATGGACTTATATCAGATATTTCGTTATTTGACAAATATATTCTTTCTAGTTATTTCATAACTCCAATAATAGATATATCCTTGATCTAGTTGTTACTTAGGGCCAAATCTATTAGTTATTACATTTATTACACGCCCTATACATTTTGTATTTTACAATCATCAGTAAAAATGAGATATTTTGACAATTTGTTATATGTAACTTGTAAACGTGTAAGTAATCCAAAACTAAAGTCAACAAGCTCTGGATCCTTTAATAATTAACACTTCCCTTAACACTTTTCCTATTTTTGTACTTTTTAACCATTTATTATTCGTAAGTGGTTAAATTATTGAAAATTACTTTATCTTGATATGACGAATGTTATCTTTATCTAATACTACATTACCTTGAATGCAGACCCCCACCCCTATTCACTTACAGACCCCCTGCTAATTTCCCAAAAAATATCAAGGGGTCTATAAGTGAGAGCAAATCTGGCTGATTATGGCTTATATTTCATTTCAGATTTGGTTTTCCATTTCAGTTACAGACCCCTTTTCTTAAAATATTCTTCAAATATCAACTAATTTTTATTTTTTGCTATTTTAATGAATATAATAACTAAAATAGTATGATATATGACTGTTAAGTTTCCTCATTAATATTAGTCTTAAAACACGTTAGAATCAATAATATTTAATCAATTAAATATCAAATCATTTCAGTTACAGACCCCAAATACAGTTCAGTTATAGACCCTTTTATTCATAAATATTGATGGGGTTTGTAACTGCGCTTTTGGGGTCTGTAAGTGAATAGGGTCTGTATTCGAGGTAATGTAGTATACACAAAATAATTAAAGAAATATTCCGAATCTAAAGAAGTATTAAATATATTCAAGTGAATAAATCACTCGCCTCTGACGATTTTGAGCAGAGCATCGATGTCTGCTTCGTCGAATTCTTCTGCGCCGAATTCCTTTTTGATGAGGCCGCAAACGGCGACGATGGGGTCGCTGATTTGAACAGCGAGTTCGATTTCGGCTTCGTTGTAGCTCAGGTCTTTGAGTTCGCAGCCGATGTTCAGCATTTTCTGGAGCAGCATTGGAGTTTTAGGTTCGTTGAGCGTTTTGTAGATTACTTTGAACACTCTAACGAGCTCGGCCGGTGCGAAGTAGGTTTACTCTATTTTGTCAATCTGGGACTGGATCTTTTGGAGATTCTGCTGTTGGTAGTAAAGTTGCTGGTGGATCTGGTCAACAACTTCCTCAACGTTGAATTTCTTGTACTCGGACTTAAGAACTAGTAATCTTTAGATTAGGATTTCCAAGAACTGGATCACGGGCTGGATTAAGAGAATCTTATCAAGTTGGCCAGCTCTGAGCTCGCCATCCTCGTAAAATATCTTCTCAAAGCCGTTTTGCTCGCTCAAATTGTTTATGTAGTTGCTCTGAGAAGCAACAGCTTGTAATATTAATAACATCTTCAACTGATTAGAACCTTCAGTTGAGTCTGCGGCTATTTTCTTGAGACACAATTTAACTTGCGAGTCGAAGAACTCCTGAATTTGCTGCTGATAGGTAGTGAACGCAATGTGGATATTCTCGCAGTTTGCCTCGAAATCTGCGATGGTAATGTATTCGTGCATTGGTTGTCTGTCCTCTCTTTGCCCCAAAGAAGATAAAATATCGGTTTGGGCTTGACCCTACTGCGACATTATTTCAATAACGGATTTGGACAAAGTGAAGTTAACGAAACCGGTTCCGTCGAACTTTCTAACGAATGGGCTGATGGTGGCCTGGAAAATGTGCTTTGCGAGCATGGAACGTTGTTTTATCAAGCCATTTCCAAGCTGTGTGTATATGTAATCTACGTTGTACGGGATGATGAATGGTTGGTAGAGAGCCTCTTGTTTAATATTTGCTTTGAACTGCGTTTGCGTTGATTTCAGGTGTTCAAGTGCGAATAATATGATTTGTGAGACGTGTTGTGCGGTGAAGTTTTGTACTTCTGTTTCTTTCTGGAATATCTCGTTTTGGCAGATGTAGTGCTGCTCGAGTTGGTTTAGTTGTGATGTGAATATGAGTCCTTTTTATTCCGTTTGTTTCTGGTTTGCTTGCTGTACGACTGCGATTTCTTTGAATATCTATCCTTAAGCGCCGAAGTAGCTTGCTTGCAGTACCGTTTCAACTTGGACCATGCTCACGTCGAATGCGACTATTTACCCCTGAGTTCTCTGTGTCTGGATCATTCTGAGCATTTCCTGGTCGTTTTGAGCGAGGTTTCTCAGCCACTGAACGCACTCGTTGAACTAATCGGTCATTTGGAAGAGGATTTGAACGGCGTTTTGCTTTGACAGCGGGTCCAAATATGATAAGAGCTCACCAAAGGGCATGAAAGAGGAGGAGATTTCAGCAAAAACGGAGTTACTGGTGAACAACCCGAATTCCTCGGGCAACTGTAAAATGTTCGCATGGGCTTCCAACTGCTTGTTTATGTTCAACAGGGTTTATTAAATGAGCTTGGCCTGTAAGGCGAGCACGTGGTGAATCGGGCTGAAAATGAGCTGCACGAGAAGCTGGTAGTGGGCCATAGGCGGGTAATTCGTCTTAATATAGGTTAACTCCTTCACGAAATGCGCGAATAAGGCTGTGAACTGAGTAAACTGGGACTACTCGAGCGAGATTACACCGGAAAACTTCTGAATGGACTGCTGCGAGGTGAATATGCGCTGCTTGGAACACTGGACAACTAAATGAGACATGTGATTCAAATTGGACAAAATTAGCTAATACGAACCAAACTCAGTGTATTGCTTAATCGGACCCAACGTATCACGATAATGCTCCCAATCGCAAATTAATGTGCGCTAACGCTATTGCAACGGATCAGAAGCACTCACGAATATCGGATGATAATTTAAGTACACAGCGTACTCCATAATATGAGCCGCTATCTAAATGAGCTTCTCCACATTCTTCTACTCGAAACACTCGTTAAACACCTAGAAAGAAAGCATTAATCCATCCTGGTCATCAAATATTTAAGATTTAAGAGCTGTTTGCATAGACTCTACCATTGGCGTAAATATTATATCTTGGAAGTGACTGTTCAGGCTTGGAGGAATGTATTAACTTAAGAACTGTGTATTTTACAGAACATCTGCAGTTGTTTGTAATTTATCAAATATTTCTTCAAATGCTCCTGATTAAAAGTTTTCGAAATCAGACAAAATTTACAGCACGAAATTAGACTTGTGGATTTTCTACTAATATAATCCAGCAGATTATAATGAACACAATTTTGGTACAATTTGGGTCATCATATTCTTAATAGAACTTTGAGCTTCAACTAACATTTAAGAAGCTAGAATCACAGCATCTACTTCATCAATATCAACTAATCTCTCAGATTTAAGCAGTATCTCATAGAAGCAGTATTATGCCTATAAATCTAGATATTTTCCTCTTGTTTATTTAATGTTGGATTATAATTCCTGGCAATCAGTTAATACTGGTAAAAGATAACCATAATTATCAGGTATCGATTAGTTATTTAATTACTATTTGATAAGTTTGGCCATTTCTTACAATTCTAAATTATTTAATGTATAAATTATATTTGTACTAGCCTCCATGGCTGACTATGTGATTTGCTGGAATGAATCTTTTATTTAACTTAACCAATCAGTTAAGTTGACACAAATTGTTTCAAATTATTTTTAATAAAAGGCTTTAGTTGGCTTTTAATCTAATTGCAAGCAAAGACATCTATAATCGATAATAGCCTTTCTTAACCATAATTCTTACTGCATTCCTATTTCCCACTGTATACCTTTTTACTATATTACTGCACGGTCAAGACTGGGGTTAGCTCTACTTACTACAAACTTATTATACATCGTACACAAATCTTCGAATCTACTGTTATCTTCAAAACCAAAATCATCCATAAATTCATTTTGAGTTAATGACTACACCTCTAACTAACGCATTTATATATATTATAGTTTCATTACTTAAAACATTATCAACTCAAACCTCAAACGAGAAATCTCTTTAGCATTTTATTCAGAATCTATTTATTATGATGATAGTGTTTATTATGTTATGCATATATCTTACCAGCGTTTTAAGTATTCTAATTAGTTTTGAGAACGTTATATACAAATAGATTACATGAGAAGTTTAAATTCACATGATTCAAACCAGAAATTTAATTGTACATATTATGTGTATACTGTGGTGTCCGAGCCAACTTTGATTTTAACAAATGTTTATGTAATAATTGCGCTTGAAAATTAAATCACTGTATTTATGCTAATTATAACATATTCAATTAATTCTGCGGTTCATTTCTTTTTCACTTCATCCTTCAAATGACGAAGCACACACGAAGCCGACGGATCACAATACAAGAGCGTCGCATAATGATGAGAATGTGAGAAACAGAATCACAAACTGTTGCAACCAAGAAATACATTGCTTGTTGCCTTCAATGTAGTCTCCAAACTGTTTATTCCATTTTTAAGCACTTTGAAGTTACAGGCAAGCTAGAAGCTTCTCATGCCGATAATAGTGTCAGAAAATTTGACTAAGCTGAGATTTTCGCGTTGTTAAATATCGCCAGAGCCATAGATTCGAAACTCGACGAATCATAGCTGAAAAATACTAAGCCCTTCGTGGAATTTCCATGTCTCTAACAACGGTATCTCGTCTCCTGGCCAAATTCAGTTTAAGCTTCTATGTTGCTAAGATAAAGCCAAAACTTACCGAAAAGCATAAATTGGAAAGTTTGAACTTTGCTCGAATGAACCTGAAACAACCAATTGAATATTGGAGAACTTTTTAGTATACCGATGAGTATCGCTCAAAATGCTATGCAAATCGAGCGAGTAGAGTGCTCAGAACACCTAAAGACGAGTGGAATCCGAAGTATTTTCTCGAAGTGTAAAATATGGACTGTTTTCGTGCATGATCTATAGTACGATTAGCTATAGATATAAGGGTCCATTATGGTTTATGCCGTGCGGTACGACCATGAATTCAATTGTCAATTCTTAAGTTCTCAGACAAGTTACACTTCCATCACTTAATAGCATAACTTGAAGTTGCAACAAGATAACGCCCCGACACATTTTAGTAAGTATATGAAAAACTTTTATACTGCTAACAACATTGAGCTCTATCGCTTTCCAGTAATGAGTCCAGACTTAAATCCACTTTTTCACTGCTGGAATCCACTGAAGTCAAACATTTCCCCTGAAGAATGTACCACATATGACTTATTAAATGAAGAAGTAAAGAGGGCGTTGGAGTAAATCTCGTTAGATATCATCAATCATTTGATTGACTCTATGCCCAAAAGGTTAGAAGAAGTAATAAAATAGAAAGGAGACGCTACTAAACATTGAGTTAATATATAGTTAAAATTAATACAAAAAATAGTTTTGAAATAGTTAGTATTTTTTGAAATCAAAGTTGGCTTGGCGACCACAGTACTTTATTTACTTTTTCAATTGTCATATTTAATCTTGTTATATTCGTTTCATTTTTCTAAACTAAAGAGTATTGAATACATTCACCTAACGAAGTGAGCATTGTGTCTAAATTTCTTTATAATTTAGTATAATCTTCTGCAAATTAATTAATAACTGTTTAGCGACTTTCGTTATTATTCATATATTGTTTTATTTATTCAACAAATGCATCAAAAGTAGTTTACAGTGATGAGATATATTGAGAGGATTTATTCAACTCTTAAATTACTTGCGATTCATTAGTGATATTTCCGTACTTTATTAATGAATCAATATAAGGTACAGTTAACTATACTTAGCGCTCATAAGTTAATTTGAAATCTTACATAAATGTTTCAGTTAGTTAGAATATTGGAGTAAATGACTGGGGTGAAACCCATTCAACTAGTAGCCATAGTTAAGATATGGCAAATTCTGTATTTTAATACATATATTAAATATTTTGTAGATCAGTTTTTCCTTACTCTGTATATAGCCTTTTATAAAGCTATTTTTTGTTCATTTATTTTCAGAGTGAAAAATGAAGTGTCTCAATTAATTCAATTTTCTAGTTATTGATATATTAAATAACAATTACGTGCAATTAAACATCACATTGACTAATACTAACATCTAAATATTAATTATTATTTATTAAATATTTGAGTTCTATTGTGTCATTATGGCTTAATAGTTAGTGCGTTGGTATAAAGTACCTGTGCTCGGGGGTTCAATTCCTAGAGGGTTTATATTTTACTATATTTTTATATAATAACTAATACATCAATATGTGGAATTAAACCTATTATTACATCTATATACATAGTAACTAACATCATATATTAATATTATATGTATTAATACTTATCAAATCTAAACTAAATCTGACCATGTATCTTTTTATATCTCACCCCAGTCTTTGTATCCTAGAATATTTGTTAGTATGCAAAAGGAAGTCTCTAGTCTACAACTTTAACTTATTACGCAACTTATTTATAAAATCCTTCAGCATATTATGGATGTGAAAAGTTTTCAAACAAACTATTTTTAACAAATTATTAAAAGTCTGCTTTTGTTTTTAGTTCTGATTAAACTATTTGTAAGTGCATCGATGTGCATATCATTTATTGTGTGGCAAGCATAATTTAAGCTGTATCTATTTAATCCAATGATTAACAAATCATTTTAATTACAGAATCGGATTATAAAGAAGTTTCAGACTCGATTCTTAACTCCTATATCCAAATAATTGCTTCTGATTCATATTCGTAGATTACATCGCTTATATATTATTCTATTTCTGCAGGATATCCAAAATTTAAGTATGCATGCTATTAAAGCATAACAAAAGTAGTTTCAAATGTGTTTTTAGCAATACTTTATTCTTATTTTAAAACATTTATCATAGATTCTGGTTTTGTTTAGTCATACTGCATTTCAATTTGTTGTATTTATCTCTTACAACAGGCTGCAACAGATTCTTATGAATGTTTTTCAAGATGTTATAATCTATGTCTTTAAAATTCGATTAACTCGATAACTTATTCATCCGCTGCTTACTATTCATAAACATAATTAGACAGTTTCTAATGAGATTCAAATAATTTCTACATGTATCCAGCTGAATCGTTAATTTAGTTAACGAAATTTGTAATTTGTTAAACAAATTTGATATAGTCCGCCATTTAATACATCTTATAATCTCTTCCTACTTAATTCATTAGTTGGACGTAAATTACTAGAGCATCATCGAATTTTATTCTAAATACTTCATTTTACTTTAAAATTTGTACAAATATTGAAAGCACATTGTTTTCAATATTTACTAAGTGATTATCAGATAACTCAGTTTGTTAGTTGAATACATTAATAACATTCATAATTGCATCATTAATAAATTACTTGTGCTAATACACAAGTAAATCTAATTGTTCTCTGCACGCAACTAGTTTTGTTTCAAACTCATCAACATCAGTTATATATTCTTTAATTTAGTTCTTTCTTTATTCGATAGAGTTAATAATAAATTTAGCATCATTTAATTAGGAAATTAATTATGATGATGAACTTTATGGAAGTTTTCTTGATAAAGTTAAATTAACGATTTATAAGTCTTCTACAGGATCTAATATTACATCAGTTAACCATCTTAAAGCTTTTTAAGAATCTTTATCAACTAAAATAATCGATTATTATAAAATCAAAATATTATCTACACATGACTGTAACAAACATTTTACTGCTTCAAATTCCATTTATTACCAATCAATATCATCGTCCTATCGTTATCCTTAAATATTATAATTCATAGCAAAAGTTTCATCATCAAAATTGATTTCGTTCATTAGCATTTTCAATTATCTTATGAATTGTTTTCTACCTTCTACCGAAGTCAATTTAGTAGAAAACTAACTTGGTGTTTGAATATTTTATGTTGCTTATCCATTCATCTATAACTTTTAGTTTTCATTTAATGACTACATATACTGATTAATTAAAAACATATCTTATTCTACCTAAAATTATTTTAATTATTATTTCATTAACAATATCTTTTAAATATATACCTACATCGAAGATTAAATTGTGTTAATTTACTCGAAATTTTCTTTGTACAATTCTAATTGTTCAACAATTTACTAATTGTTTGAGCAAATACACAATTATGATAATAATTATGCAATTATTTTTAATAATTTAATAACTTGCATAACTAAAGATTGTAAAGTTATGTAATTTTATTATAGTTAATTCATTTATAGTTATAAAGTATCTGGATTTTAAGTATTTTTATCTACTTAAAATGCAATGGATTCAAGTCTTTTAATTTAAACGATCATATCCTTAATTTTGCCAATATTAACATCTAATTATGTCATAATTTGTAATTGCTATTCAAAATCATTTTAATTATCATCTAACATTTTAAGTTTTTATTATGCTAATAAAATAAGTAAATTAAATGGTATTGTGATACGTCCTACAGAATATGAACATTTTTATCTCAACTATAATTTGTCTTCAAGTGATTTTGTTTATTTTAATAATTCGTTTATCTTTTCTTTAGTTTTATAGTTGTTTTGTAAACTTTATTATTATTCTGGAACAGCTAATAATCTTTGAAGTATTTCTTAAACTTATTTGTCGAATTAATCACTAAAATCTACTAATTTAAATGTGTTTAATAATTCTTAAGCTAGTTAATTACTCATTTCTTATCTTACGGACTTTTGTTACTTTTCTTAAATAGTCTTTACCAACTAAATTTGTTACCTTTGTATACTATCTTCCTAGGTGAGAGCTATTTCGGTATTCATAAGCTTTCCAACTGATATATTAAGTTCATTTCCATATTTAACAAAATTAGATTATTGTTTCAAAATTCTTGAAACAGTTTCTTATGAACCAGCTAAAAGAAGCTTATCAGATTCAAAACCGAATTATTCATAAAATAAATGTTTGTCCAACAAAGGTTAGTTAACAGAAACGAGTTATTATGTTACATTTTCAAGTATTTATTACTATAATTGAGAATTTTCATACTTCTAAACATTTTAGACCTTGGCTTCTGTTATCATATACTATTCTGCGTTGGCTAAAAATTCAGCGTGCAAATCTTCAAGCAAATAAGTCTTAGTAAAATCAACTTCGTTAAGATTTTTACGATCAAAAGCTTGTTTGGATATAATTAAAAGTTAATCTTTAATTTTTAATAACTAATATTGATTACTTGTAAGTAATTATAATTATGTTAAAACAGCTTATGGAAGCTGGAGCTTAACAACAGAACTTATAACACTTAATGGAGTTTGCACTTGATTTATTAAGTTATGAACATTTTAACTTGTTGTAAAATTAATTAATAAATCGATGACTTGACAAACCTATTATATACCGCTCTTCATCATTAAAAATTCATTAAATTACTCCAATGAAAACATATTAGTTTCAATTTTCTACTTATTTAATACAATAGTATCATAAAAAGTCATTATTGCTTGTACTAATTGATTTAGGAAAGTATTTAATTGATTAATAGCTTGCAATTATAACTCTCTAGATTTTTTAGTTATTTATGATGTGTTTCCAACAGTTTTATTTATACTTTAAACTTTATCAACGAAGTTCAAATAACAGTGTTTAGTATCAGAAAATATCATCTGAGGCATGATAGTAATATCTTTTTCATTTACATAACTTTAAAATTAACTGAATGCTTTAGAAATATAATTATAAACATCTTTGTCTTAGTTTTATATTTATTCTGCTTCATCATTCATTTCCAGTTGAATCAATAATTACATTTTTTCATCATAAGATTACAAAATTGAGTTTCTTATATCTTATAATTTTTCTTTTGTTAAATTAATAGAATTTACACTAAACAATTGTTATGGGTGTTATTAGTGATTTTCGACAACAACTTTTGAATTGAGAATATTTGTTAATGCTAATTCAGATTACACTTTAACTTTTTAAGTATTTTGTTAGATATTAGGAATTAATTCATTTTATTTGGAAATGTTATCTGATAATAATTCTAAATATATTTCGATGTAGTCTAAATCAAACTGTTTAAAGTGTAACTCCATTTGTGTTGCTAATAAGCTATGGAATTTAATATCTTGATTTACATCTATTTAAATTAATTCTAAGAACGATTCTCTTATTTGATTAAGTTAGATATCAATTGCTCCTAAAATATCTTCAATTTCATCCTCACGAATATATGATTAAACGTCCTTTAACAAGTCCAAAGCTTCACGCATTTTGAAACAGTTCATTTCAAAGTTTGTTTCTTCTATTTATTTATTAACGACTTATTGTCTTATTAAATTCAAATCCCTTGCAAATTCTTCTTTTTATTTAAGAACGTTGGTATATTATTCAGTTACTAAACTTATTTCGTCATAAACTTTTGCAATAAAGTCAACTTTTTCATCTATAATATCTAAGTCTTCTCTTCCTCCATATTTCATTAATTTTTAAACTTCTTTTTCTTAAGCTTTAAATAATTACGAAACAATTTACACAGTTTTGAAATTACCTTGACTAACAGCGAATTATTATTATAAAATATCTTGAAGAGCATCTTCATCAGGTAAGTCTTTCACAACTAGTTTTCCAGATTCAATATCATCAATCAATTCGTCTGCTAATTCTCCATTAAAACTCATTTATATAAGTTAAATTGAGTTATAACTGGCTGTTTGACTTACTTTTAATCCCTAAATCATTTAACTGATTGTATAACCATTGATATAATTCGCAAGTTATTGCAAAATAATTGTACATCTCTTTCTGAGAATCTGTGATTGCAATAAAACAGCCAATACACGTTCAATTCTTTCTGTGAATTTTTAAATTGAAATGGTTAATTAATCATATTCGTTCAATAATTTTAGTGCAACAGAAAGCAGTTTCATTGTTGTTTCAACATTAATTACTGACGTAGTAAGGTTTTGCTTCAATATTAAATCAAATATTGATCTAAATCTTTATTGAATTAAAGGGCAATTGTTGTCCAAATGGTTTAAATTAGGTACATATAATTAGTTTTGGAGCTTTCTTATATTGTCAAATAACTCGTGTGCTTCTGTGGAGCTCATTTTGCTGCTAAGTCTCTTGCTGAGTTGTTGGAAAATTTAGTCAATTTGTTTTAGCTCTGAGAATTGCAGTAAAATTTACTGTGCGGTGTCTTGAAGCAACTTTGACGATTTATCTTGAACAGCTTCCATATCTTTGATTTGGTTGGATATTTCTCTGTTCATGGTGCATGTGAGTTCTTTCAGGAGTTGCAGGTTAACGAAGTTAAGGTTGTCAACTCGTGGTTGTTCGCCGCATTGCAGAATTTGGTTTTGCAGTGTTTCGAGTTTGTTTATGGATGCGTCGAGCACTTCTTGGTCAACTTTCTTCAGTTTTTTGAGGTTTTGCAGTTGTTGTCCGTTTACGAAGCATTCGAATTGGAGTGAGATGAGTCTCATTTTGTTCAGTTCTCCTTCAGTGATGTGTATGAATTCTCCGTCAACTATTTTCTCCAGTTTTGCGATGACTTCTACCTGAGTGACGTCGTTTTGCTCTTCTTGCATGAAAACGCCCTCTTTGAGGCGTTCGAATTCGTTTACGAGTTGGTCGTACATCTCAATGGCTAGTTTTTTGTACTGGGCTTGGTACCCGGAGCCCGAGTCGTCGTTGTTCTGTTCTTTGATTATGGCGGTAAGATCGTTTATTTCCTCGAACTTTTTGTTCAGCGCCGGTTCATTTGCGATGTTCAGGAGCCTCTCGAATATTTACTGGTTCAAAATGAAAACGGAGGCGGTTTTCTGTTTCTGCTCGAATTTTAAATTCGAGTTCATGAATTAAATTAACTGATTGAATTCGGTCTCCAAAAAGTTGTTTATGAACTCCTTAGACTTGAGCTGCACCTGCTTGTTCAAATTCAGTTTAATTTACTCGTAAACGAACGAGGTCTCGTCCGATTCAAGGGTGTAGTCGTTCAGCTCAAACTGAAAGTTGGAATTCTTATTCAAGAACTCCTTTAAGGAATTGAGAATGAACAATTGAGACTTCTTCTAAGCGAAATTCTACGACTCAAGGAGCAACTGGTGAATAAACTGCACAAAATTTATCTGATTGCTCACGGACTACTTCAACTGCTGTATCTTCTGGTGCGTTTGCTGATAAGATTGCTCCGTTTCGGCCTCGAAAGAGGAAATGCAGGCACCGATTAATTAAACAGCTTGGAGATGCGCGGCAGACTCGAAAATCTACTGCTGAGACTAACGGTTGTTCTTGAACAAAGAAACCAGATTCTCAATCAAATCCTGGCTCGTAACCGTCTAATCGGAAGTTTGAAGCTTGTACTGCAAAATCTCCTAAGAAGAAATCTTCTCTATTATCTGAGTGAGCTCAGCTATCAAACCCTAGTCCGGCTTATTAACCTGCAAAAGCTTGTTCAATTTCATCGTTAATAATTCAACCGATACGTTAGCTTCGTCAATTTTCTCAGAGTTCTCCTTTTAAATGATTTCAACCTTATTCACGAATTACTCAGCATCCTACAAAATGAGGGAGTCAACCTGATCCAAGGCACGCCCTTCCTCAATTTATTGATTTAACATACGAAGACCGTATAAAGGCCTGCCATTTTCAACAACATTCTAATATAACAAAGCGCATTAATAGAAGTTATTTACTTCATTTTCATATTGAAAATCGATGAGCAAAGGTATGCCATCTTTTTCAAGACTTTGCTTGAAATTTTGATAATCATTGAGAGAATCAGCACTGTAAGAATAGCAATAAAACAAAACTTTTTAGGTTATTGAATTAGTAAAACGAGGTTGCTTAAATTCAATGCTATAATTCTTCAAAAGTGATTGTATCCAAGCCTTTAAACCAGAAAGACCGTTTTGATTGTCAAACTACGATTACAGCACAATAGCTTCGACAACGCAATCAACAGTGGTTTCAATAGTTTGCAAAAAGTGATCTGTTTAGCTTCCAAGTGACTCGAGAAGCTTTTATATCATTTCGAAGTTTTATTCATGGGCTTATTATGAAGCTGGCTTAAAATCAAAACTAGGTATTTGTGCTAAAATATCAGTACTTAAAGATTGTAGCAATGATCCTAAAGCTACAGAATCTTAAATAATAGATTGTGGAGGGACAAAAACCTAAAGTTTCGAAAGGTAGTGTTAAACAAACCGTTCTGCCATATTTTATGGAGGAAGTGGAAATTTCTAACATTCAATCAGAAAAATATTGTAAATTATTATTAATATTATTTTTAGTTTTTGAAAATTTTGGAAAAGTCACTTTTTCAAATTCCCACAACCCATTCTTCACATCCGTAAATAAACTCGTTACCTTCTTCCGTTCTTCTCATCTCATTAACCTTCGACCAACTAGTTTATTTATGAATATCTCCTACAAGTATTTACTCCATATTTGCACCAATTGCAACTTAACTCCAAAATGTGTCGTCAGTTTAGACATTTCTTAAATCAAATACTATTTTGTGTCTATTTGTTCTTAAAAACTCAAACAATTAACTTATAGCAAATTTTGTTGGATCTATAATTTGTCTTTCGTTTCTAAGATAAGGGATATCGTTCATTATGTGTTAAAGCACATCTATTTGTTCATTATCAATATATGCGTTTTAAATACTTATGATACCATATTTTTTAACAAGTTAATTTACATAGGGAACATAGTCTTCTTTATTCATTACTACATTGAATCCATTATATCCTTTTTCAGTCATCAAAGTATCATAATGCAAATCTATATGGAATCTAATATTTGAATCTTTAATACAGATTTGTAACATGTCTAAATATTTTTCTAATGTAATGGGCTCAACCTTACCAGGTGGATTTTAACTCAATATTTTCTTATTAGCTTCCTCCATTATTTATTCTTGTTTTTCTAGTTTTTATTTGAATTCTACTATCTATTTTACAGCATCAGTCAAGTTTTAGGCTATTACGCAAGTTATATAAACATCAACACCTTTAATACTGTCCAATAAGAATATAGGGGCAGGTATATTTTATTTTTCTCGTTTAGCTAGCTTTTATATGTAATTTAAGAACGTAAATTTTTGTTATGCAGCTGATGCCAAAAATAGAGCTTGTGCCAAAGCTTAAGAATGAATTGGACATGTTGTTGGTAATTTTCGTTCTAAAGCTTCATAATCATTGAGATTCCAAAATATAATTTCTTTGAGTAACTTTTTAGGGAACTTTTCTTAAACGTACTGATTTGATTGACCTCTGAAAATACCATATTCCGTTAGTACTTCTGCTTCAATTAAAGGCTAGCCTAAAGCATTTAAAACAACGCGGAATGTTAATTTTTTGATTGTTGGTTCAGGTTCAGAATCCATCAAAAAATGAAGCGTTACTTATTTTTGTATATAATTTAAAATAAAATATTGACAATAAATATTCACACCTTTATATGGATAAAGTTTTAGGAATAGAGCTTAAAAACATAGGTCGTTGTGAAATTTCACACACGCTATATGACGGTAAAATTTCGGAATCTCCATTCTTTGTTGAATCAACAGCTGTTAATATATAAATTGATTAGAAAACTGGTGTTTCATTTGGTATTTTGTCTGGATTTAGATTATAGGAATCCAATCATATGTTATTATAACTTTTAATTGGTAGCCCATAGTCCCAACCTTCATTTAAACCTATGTATGTGTAAGATTAAACATGCACAATTAAGTATATTCGTTTTAAGCTACCAGACGTGGATGAAGAAGAGAATAATTTTATGTGGAAGTGTTTTGCAATTAAAGACGATTTTGAAACTCTAGATTTCAATAATATCGAGTTACAGGATGGTCGTTTGTACTATTACACAATCCTCGATTTTTCTGAGTATACTTCGTACAATTTTGCTTCAATAAGCTAGGTTGCAAAACCACTGTTGATTAACAATCAGGTGTAAATTAAATTGAATTTTAGCTTGGATGATTCTATCCAGGAGTTGAGGCTGGATTTGGTTCCACTTTCCCACTTGGTGTCTGATTATTCTCAGTACTTTGTTTTGTAGATGTTGGATTAGCAGTCAATATCGGAAATCTTCGGTTAGCGCCCTGATTTATCAAAAATTTAGTACCTTGAGTGGATTTTAAATTAGTAGCTGTCAGTTTAAAACCAGGATTAAGTAAAGAAAAAGCTATAGCTCCGTTTTGACCAGTCTTTCAGGCACACCAGTCAGTACGGGTATGCGAACGAGTTTTTAATCAATTTCGAGGCAGAGTAGCAAAACATGCAGTTGTTGCGGAAGCAGACGATTTATCCGGGCAGGTATTTGTCTTTGAATACGAGTTCGGCTCCTACGTAGAAAATCGGTACGTTCATGGTGCACACGGACGATCCTGTGCGCTTCACCACCGTTTCCTACGACTACAACGCGATTATCACCACCGAGCAGGGCTTCATTCATCAAATATCATGCTCAAAGGTCTTCAAGCTCTTCAAAAATACACCTACATTGCAGATTAAGCAGCTCCAAACCACATTCATACTTTTTACTTACTTACTCTGCACCTCTGACAGCACCCCAGCACTCGAAGCTGCACGCGTAAATTATAAGAAAATGAACCAGAGGACCGTTCTGAGGCCGTTCGCCTACGCGAATCAGGCGGTACTTTTGTAAAAGAACTCGTTCACGCATCAAACGAGCTCAACTTTACAGCTGCGCAGACCACTGTTTTCAATATTTTACGGTGGAGAGCTGTTCAACGTGGTCAAAACGCAAAAATATTTGTGCGTTCAGATTCCAATGTTTAACGGGCTCAAAATGCCTCAGAGCAGGTTCCCCCTGCACAAAAGTGAGACGGTCTCGTTCCCCAGGTTCATATTCAGGTTCTGGGGCGAGGACGGACAAATTAAGAAGCCAAAGCAATTACAAGTGCAAAATGGACAAAAGTAGGGAATAGAGTGCACATTCTGGTGCGAAAACACGAGCTTCGTGAGCTACAAATGGTTCGAACGCGTTCCAAACCAAATATTCACACACCAAATACTCGAAACCAACATATAGAAAATTATAGCTAATAAAGAAAATAACTGCTTCTGCGGAGGAAATGTTAAAAATGGGTTCAAAATATCATACAAAAAGCAAAAACTAGTGTTCACATGCTCACAGGCTAATAACGTACCAATATTGGCGAATGATATTGTACAACTACACTTCCAATCGTTTTTGAACAATAATCCATTCCAAACTTAGTGCTTAGAAGACAATAATGAAGCTTAAATCAAAGGCAGTACGTTTTCAGAGTCCAAATACGTTCAAAATGAATACACTGTTGTAAACTACAAAGAATTCATCGAAAACTAAGCTGGACTGAAAATAAACAACGAACAGAATAACTTTGACGCTGCACCTAACTATTATGATGCGGTCATAAATAATATGATTCAAATACTAGATGAACTTGAAAAGAATAAAGATACCAGAGATGAAATACTAATATACTTAAAGGACATACAAAGAAAAAGCCGATGGCTTAATCGCTTTGACCCAAATCAACTCGATTACATGTTAAGATTGATTGAAGTTGACAAAAATAATAGTGGGGTTATGGTTTATATTAAATGAGTGGTAAATACTTGTTGATATCATCATTCGTGCGCTTTCAGTGAGTTGCGCCTTACCTATGTATTCACAATGGTGTTATGTATATTATAGGTTTTTCAAACATTATAGCTATTCGTACTATTTATAGAATTATAAACATATTAACATATGTCAATTTAAAACAGTAAATCCATGTAAAGAAAAGAAGTCTAAGATTTGTGATTTTTAATTAAGATCATGTAACTTATTATATATCGTTGTTTACATATTAAATAAGACGCTGTTGAAATATCACAAGAATCACAAATTTCAGATACAAAAATAGAAGATACTTACAATAATAATTACTAATATATTTAGCTATTTTGTGAGATATTTATTGTTTATCCACTTCAATTATATGAAAAGCCCTCAATAAGTGATAGTGGACCTGATATCTGCTGAATTTGTTGAATTATAGTAGTTTCCCGACGAGAAAGAGCGTGAGTTCTAGGTAATATAATTTTTGAGCGAATTGCCTGTGGCTCGGCGAGCGATCATCTGGAAGGAAATGGAATTCTACGTAAATAAATCCGTTGACGTGCTTGAGAATTATTTTGTGAATATAATGCAGCCCTCTCTGTACTCGGGCGAGTTTTTAACCGACTGGCAGAAATAGGTTTGTGAACAGCTAGCTCAGAAACCGTTCGAAGCTCCAGTTGAGCTCTTATTGTACGCGTACTCCGAGATAAAGGCGCGGAACGACAACGCGCAAATGCAGGCAGTTTCCCAGCTGTTCGAGTACGCGAAGAAGATGCAGAACGCGCGCTTCGCGAACATCCTCCTCATAAAACAAGCGGAGCTCATGATAAACACCACTCCACAATTCTAACAGGAGAGGACCGCAGATTTGATGCCCTCGTATCTGGACAAATCCCAGGTTGTTAAAACGGGAGGCGTTTTCCCGCCAGTGGTTCCCGAGCAGAAAATTTGGACCGAAATCGGGAAGAACTTCAACCAGGACGACAAGAAAACGGAGTTCTTCTCAAAAATGTAAAACGTTCTCGGGCTGGTTAGGCTGGACGAGGACGAAATCACTCACTAGCTCGCACTCTCCCTAGATAATTATAACTTCTGGCTCATGGCATCGGGTTAATTTGGAACTGACCCAGAATCAATCAAATCTTACTTCGTAAACGTAATCCTGAACCAAAAAAGCCAAATCACTGACTACCCAACAGAAAACATTTCTGCACAAGCATGCATGAAAAACATAATCCAATAAAACCCAATACTAAGCGGAATAGACTTCGACGACCTCGTAGAATCACAAATTATGTCCACATATCAACCCTCCACACAAAAAGAAGAAGAATCAGATATGTTCCAAATCACACCCGCCTCATCCATAGACAACCAATAACCAGTCGCAAACATCAGAATCGTAAACAGAACACGTTGGACTGTAAGATTCGAAGTAGTTAGAAATCCAGCAAATGTTAAAGTCAAATAACAACTTTAACTTACCGAAGATGCTATTGAATCCATTCATAGCTTCGTCAAAAATAATAAAGTACTATCAACAAACGATTGCGTCAGAATAATTTCGTAAATGCTCGAAAATAAATATTCGCGGAAAACTATATATGATGTTGTTAGACAAATAAAAATCACACTAAAATATGGTAAACACAACCATTAATTAGAATGAAATTAGTAACTAGTAAATTGTAGAAGAAATGACTCTTTTTTATACTTTAAAATATTTTACAGGAAAAAGAAAGTACAAAGTGAAAAGAAATCATTTTACAAATAATTGTTTAAAATGACGTATGCGATGTTATTCAAGTAGATCTAAATATATGGTGTAATTTAATATATGGTGTAATTAGACTTACAATGTACTGTTATGATTTTCTAACATTATCCATATTTTCTTTTATTGAAATTTGTTTTTACTAAAATTCAAATAATATTTGATCAATAACCACACCAATAATTAATGTGTTTTTCCAATAGAGAATATTCATGGTTTTCGGCAGCTAAAAACGACGATTTAGAATATATTGTTAAAAATGTTAAGAAAATGGGAAGAAGCATTGATAAAAGGAAAACTGATTATGAAAATCATATATATAATGGTTTTACAGCGTTGCATTATGCTTGTATGTTTGGATGTCATCATCTATTATCGCTTTTGCTTTTAATAGAATATGACATTTTAACATCAGAGGAACAGCTCATAGCTGCTCCTGGAATATCTCAATCTAGTAAATTTTAATTATTGAAAGGTTCAAACTTTATGCAAATCGCTATGTTATCTAAAAATATTGAACTTATCAATGAAGCACTAGAATACATAAATTATATTGATAATTTCTAATGGTATCCTCCTATTTGTAAAATTTATTCTACACTTTCAATAGCATCAATTTGTGCTTATGAAGAAGCTTCTATTATTTTTAAAACTCAGTCTATAATAGAAAGTGAGATAGACTTTTAAATATAAGGTTTAAAAACACCTCTGGCTCTTTCAGCTAAATATGCAAATCATTTTGCGATGAAGAGTTTTCTAAATTTATGTTCCGATTAAAGATATAAAGCAAGTGTATTTTATATGGCTTTGCAAAAGGACTGTGAAAAGTCAGTTTTAAACTTAATTAATGAAGCCAAATGTGGAGACAAAAGTAAAACAAAAGAGTATTTTTTAAAAATAATTGAAAAAGCATCTAATGATCAATATTATGGACAATTTGCCAAATTATTTGAAGATTCACCTAATAATTAAGTTTAAACAACTACTTTATCATTTGAAAATAACAAACAATTGCAGTCAAAATCAGTTTTAAGATCCAAATCAATAGCATCCAAAAAATCGATTATTATTCCACTTTCAAGGCGTGCAACAACAAATCAAATTCTTGAAGATGCCGGACTAATAAATGATGATGGTGAAATCAATCTTTTAGCTATTACAGCTAGTAAAATAAGTCTAATACGTTAAGACTTAGGTTTTGATGATTCATTTATATAACCGTCAACATAAAAATAACTGTTAATGAAAGATTTTGTTGAAGCTACAATACACGAATAAGTTGAACAAGAAAATAAAACTTAGCAGACTGCTGAAATCCCGTCTGAATATTCTCTATATCAAGAAAAATAGTGATAAAACTATTAATAAAAATAAAAAATTCATTGTAAGGTTTAAAAATAACTCTACCATTATTTGTTTAATTATTTGTTGTTTGTGTATTACTTTTACAGGTAACGTAAGTGAAAATATATCTATTTAGTTGTTCGAGATGACATTCTTAACTTTATCTCTTTACAATTATGTATTCCAAATATTTATACAAGTTATAGAAGCTCAGCCTCTTCTGAATCACTCCATTCTACTTTTTTATATATTTATTATGAACTAATAATTCTGTATGATTTATTACTTCTATATTATTATATTAATTATCTTAATTCTTAAATCTAGAAGGTTATAGAAAGTTATTCCATTTATTATTTATGTAAGTTTGTCATGTAATGATGTGGTTGTAATCTTCATAAATTAATAACTATTAAGACATAAAGGGAAGATATAAATATGCAATTCATTTGTAATAATTTAGTACATTACATTTATGTGAGTCAAGTTATTATTTATTACACATTTACAGTTGGTTGAATATATTATTTAACGTAATACTCAAACTGGCTCTCATAACCGATACTAGTATACTAAAACTAAAAAAGACCAAAAGTATTTTCAATATTACAAAGATAAATCGAATATTTATCACTTCAAATGTGTTAGATCATCAAAATCTAAATCGTCACGTATAGGAACAGGCACTGGAGCATATGATTACATATTCATACGAGAATCTGGATATTGAGAATACACTCTCTATATAGGTTATTGCATTATTCTTTATTGAAGTTTATTTTCCAAGTCGTTAATGGCAGCTCTATATTATAACTCTCTTTCTTTATGTTTCTCAACTACACCATATGCTTTTTTATATAGTTCTTTGTACTTTTCTGCATTCTTTTCAGCGTTTTTAAATTTTTCATCTATTTAATTGAACAACTGTTTTAGTAAGTATGCGGTAGAAGATTAATTGAGTTGAGAGGTTTATTTTATGTTATTAATTTTGTTGAAACGAAATAATGTTAAGCTTGTCAGTATTTCCACTTCGCACCTAACAAAAATAATGCCAACAATGAATGAAAGCATCTATGAAACCCATACATAATTATTTACTCCATAATTCTACAATAACATTAAAACTTTGACTGAAGTAAGAAAAATGTAGAAATATGGAGGGCATTCTAGATTAACTAAATCAGAATTCGATAAATACTTAATGATACTATTTACAATGATGATATCAGGTAAAGAGCGAGGATCTGTCAAAGATAATTGGTCTAAGAACACTAAAATACGCAATTAGTTTATAGCTGATGAAGTTGGAATGTCTTGCAGAGAATGGGAGGAAATACATTCGAATGTCTGTTATGGTCATATTAAATTGTTATTAGATTAACCTGAAGAAGAAATCGATACAAATTTAGACGGTAAAGACTTGGTAAAGAATTATCATAAAATTTAGAGAAGTTGTAATTGAATTAAGTTGTTTAATATCCTGTGTTTAAAGAAGTAAAACTAAAGAAAACGACTAAATAAGTTCTAGTTAAAGATGTAAACGTCCTTTAATGGTAATGCAAAAAGTAGAAAACTTTAACCATGATATATACAAAATCAAAATTTGTGAAATAACCCTGTTAAATGTAAGAATTTGTAAGTTCTCGTGGTATTCCCAGAGAACAACCTGAAATAGTTCGTTACTACAATAATAATTATAAAGGAGTTGATTACGTAGACCAACTTACAAAAAATATTAAGTTTCCAGGACGATGTACTCGTTGGACCACAAGGATGTTTATTTATTTTATGTAAGTAATATTAGTTAATGGGTTTTCTTTGATGAAATTATTGCATCCAGAATATAAAGAAATTAAAATAACGGATTATGTTGAAAGCATAATTGATTAAATGAAAATAAATCTAACAAAATATGAAATTAAAGCTACACCACGAAAAATTGAAGGTTGTAACCAACCAGTAGTAAGCCCAATTAAAGGACCAGTAATAGAAGCATATAAACACTATCATGTATATACAAAAGTAAGTGCGTAATGTGTCGGCTGCAAATAATGTAATAGCAGATATGTGTGTTCGTGCAAAGGATATCATTTGTGTCCAGAGTGTTATAAAACGCATATTAGTGAATAAAATGACATAAGAGGGTACACACACATTTATAAAAAATGAATAAAGTGATTTAAAATACGAATAATATGTTTTAATATATATTGAACACAAAAATAGTAATTTACCTATTAAATGGTTGAAGTCGTTTTCGAGAATTTTGTTAATTATTTGCGAAGTGGAAATACTGACAAGCTTAACATTATTTCGTTTCAACAAAATTAATAACATAAAATAAACCTCTCAACTCAATTAATCTTCTACCGCATACTTACTAAAACAGTTGTTCAATTAACGCGTTAAATGGTAAGTTCAGTTTGATCAAATTTACGAGCGTATGTTCTGAGTTCTTCTTAAAGTTACTTTACTTCATGTTCTTTTTCCTTTAGTTGTTCTTAAGATTTAGCATATTTCATTTATAATTCTTTTATTTCTTAGTCTCTCATTTATATTTCTTAGTTAAGCTTCAAGTCAAATTGTTTTGTTTGGGTCATTTCAAGCTAAGTTTGGAATAAAGTCTGATGCTAATTGTACTATGTTTCTCTCATTCTAATTTATTCCTTCATTGCTGCATTTTCATTGCTCAAGATTTAAACTTAATTATTAAGTTAATTATGAAGTTATGATTTCTCTGTAAATTCCATTTGCAATTTTTTATAATCATCTTGTAATTTTAAGAATTGAATCTTAATAGTTTGAAGTTCAGCTTTTGTTTAGCTATTTTCGTCCATTTACTTCATTATTTGTGAATTAAGTTGATTTATCTTTTCAGTAGCTCCTTATTAACCACTCATAAAGCTTTAATTTAACTACCCAACGTTATTTTTCTAATCTTGAAGTTCTTATTGAAGAATTGAAACTTCTCTTTACGCAACAGCGAACTATTCCACAGCTTTATTTAATTTTTATTCAGTTTCTGTTAACTGTTGGTTTTTCTATGTGACGAGTAATTAAAGATCATTTAGCTATCTTTGTCTGTATTACTCCTCTCTATCAATATTTTTGGTTGTATTTTTCAATTCTGAGTCAATTTATATATTTTTAAGTTAGAATTGGTTATTCTCTTCTCTTAATTCTTGAATGTCATTTTGCAGTTCCTCTTTTTCGTTTCTGAGGCGATCAATTAATATCTTTTGTTGTTCGAGTAATTAAGCTTATTGAGCGTATTGCAGTTTGAGTTCTGTGTATTTCCCGCCTTATTGGTCGATTTCCATTTGTTTGCTTTGAAGGGCTGCGTCGGCTCTGATTGCTTCTTATTTCAGGGAAAGGCATTGGTCATCCAGTTATTTCTTGAGTGTGCTGAGTTCTTGTATTTATTTCAGTTGGCAGTCGATTTGTATTTTCATTTGTGCTTGTTGTGATTCGATTTCTTGCACTGTTTTAGTTTGGTTTACGGTGGTGTGTGAAAGTTTTTGTTCCAGGATCATTTTTTCGTTTCCGATGGCTTTATTTATTTCTTCTTGTTCTTCTAGTCTTTTGATGACTTCTTCAACTATTTCTTTTAGTTTCTCGTTTTCTCTGATGATGACTGTGTTAGCTTGCTCCAGGCTTACAACTTTCTGTTTTTCTTCAAACATTAGCTTCTGTGTCTCTGAGTAAGATTTGTCCAGTTCCTTTAACTGACCGTAGAGAATTTCTCTCTCCTTGTTCACGGTTCCGATTTCGTTTTCGAGTTGGTGTATTTTGTCAATTGAAGTTATGTTTTGCTTCTGTTCGTGGGACAGTTGAATTATTTCGTGTTGTTTGCTTGTTAGTTCCTGTTCTTGTGCCTGAATTTTAACCAGTTACTGCTGTTGAAGGTGTTTTTGCTCGTTCAATTGGGTTGAGAGCTGGTCCTTATCAGTTTTTGCTTGAGAAAGTTGCTTCTTGAGCTCGTCCTGACCGTCTTGGAGCGATTAGATTTGATTCTCGTCCTCTTGAGCTTTCTGAGCGAGCTTTTGCAAGTCAATTAGCAGATTGTTGAACTAACCAGTGAACTCCTGGATCTCGCGCTTGTAATTCTCCTTATTTAGTTTCACCTGCGAATTTGGCTGTAAAAGCTGACATATGATGTCCACCTCGTTCTACCACTGCTCCTCAACGGACTCGCGCGTTTGCTTCACAATTCTGGTATGCTCGTCCTTGGGAATTGCGTTCTCCATTTTAAGATTAACGGCCGATTGAAGCTGCTTCTAAAGCACATCAATTTCAAGAGTCATCGCCTGAATCTATTATTGTAACTGCGTCAAGGAAGTAGTGAGCTGAATGTTGTCATTCTGCAACTCGTTATTGTATTATTGCATATTAGAAAAGTTCTGTAATTGTTTGTTGTTTAGATCAATCTTAGCCTCAAGTTATTCCTTTTCTAACTTACACAACTTCAACGATTCCTGAGAACTTTATAGTTATTCAATAGTGGACTTTAAGCGATTCTCAAGAGCTGATACTTCAATTTTAGTTGATTGTTGTTAATTTTAGCCATTCATCTTTAGTTCAACTTGAAGTTTTTATGTTTGAAGTTAGAGTTCAGAGTTTTGCTCCTTTACCTCTTGAAGCTGTTTTTAGCAGTTCTCAAGTTCATCTATTTTCTGTTTTAAATAGTTGTCGAAGTCTGTGCTGCTTTGATTTTATTTAGGCTAAATTTAAAAACGAAGTTTCTGTAATTCGTTTTCTAATAAAGAAATATCGAGGTCAGAGTAAGACTTATAGTTAACAGCATGTAAAGCTTAAAACGATTGAGGGAGAATAGCATCGGGATGTTGCTAATTATAATATAGTATTTAGTTTTGTGCTAATGTTAATTACTAATCTCTTTGAACAAGCACATCGTTCAAGGCAGTTATTTTCGCTTACTATTGTTAAAGTTGCTGGTATTATTGAGTGGAAACTTATGTTAATTTGTTTATTTGTTTCGCATATTCTTATTCGCTTTCATTAAACTCGTCAATACTAGCTTATAATTATTCTATTACTTCAACATATTAACAATTTGTTTATATTAATTCATCTAAAGCATGTTTCGAAATCATTACTTTTTCTTCTTCCATAAAATTTTTGCCAGTGGAGTGGTAAATAACAATTTCTAACGGATAATATTATTTAATTATAATATTAGTCTTATTTTTCAAAACAAATGTATTCAATTAAAAATCACGACTATTCATCACTATTAAGAAGACATCACTCCGTAAATTACGTCTATACTGGTCACGCTTTTTCTCTGATGATCACATTTCCTTTTCTCCATCACTATTAAGTATAAATCAAATAACAACACTAATACACCTAAAAGTTTTCCTTATATTTTTAACCAATCTAAATCTTCCGTCACTTTTTAATTGTTTATTTGCAAAATTAATCTATCTTTTTCTTATTGGCTCCATTTTCCATAAGTTCGCACACTCAGTATTATTTTCTAGATATAGTTAATTCAGATCGCAAACGTCATGAAAGTGATCATAAATAAGCACCGACATTGTTTAGACTGGAAGTTTTGAGCCAGTAAATAAATCTATTCTTTTCAGAATGAGCAGGTTCGTATAATCGTTTATCATCGGGTTTTAATACGCTTTTGCATAGACGGCATGCCCTCGACTCACGAATCTTTGCTCATAATTTGGATTATTTTGTTTGTGAATGTTCCTTATTTGTTACATGTTTAAAAAGCTAGGTATCTGAAGTATATTTCAGTTAATATACCAGGCTTCTGTTATTAATCATATGGTGATTGATGCTTCTTCAATGTGACGTGTAAACGCAAACGAATGATGTATTGGGTGATGGACATGCTGTTTATGAAGTGGTGAATTATTAATGTATTGCATATATGCATAAAGTAAGCAGTGTGGAGGTAAAAATAATAGGCCTCAGAAGGATTCGAACCAACAAGTTCCAGGTTATGAGCCTGGCGCCCTAACCATTAGGCTATGAGGCCGCATAATACTCACTATCTTTTGTGGAAGTGCTATAAATTTACCTGATTTCTATAGTATTTTGCTGCGCGCTGAGCGATTCCTGTATCACCTGCAAGTACGCAGACTGCACAGAACTTTAGTAACTACCTTACAGATTATAAGTAGTTTTAATCAGTTGCAGATTAAACAAATAATAAATTTTTAGGTGTAAATGTTAGCACGTTAATATTTTATGCGCTAATAGTTACTATTATTTCTACTACTCATCAATTTAGTACATTTTAATTAGTATTGGTCTAAATGATCCAGTTCGAGTATCAGATTTAATATTTTCTAATAGTTTGAGTACCAACGTAATATATACTACAAACACAAAAATGCTCGGCTATAGTTCTCTTTAAATGACAATTGGTATAAATCAAAGTTGCAATTTTATGAAGGTGCGGTAAATGTAAAAATTATAATAGTAAATTCATAAAATAAACCAAATAACCTTTTCATTGATAACAAAAGGCATATTTCCTGTATATAATAGAAATTCAAGATATAATGATAACACAACACAATTATAATTGAATCATAGCAAAGACGCTATAGTAGGCCGCTGATTTTTACTAAAATAAAGGCGTAAATAGTTCATTTCTTACCAAATAAACTTGACTAAAGTCCCAATGTGTTTGGTGTAGAGTTTCACCAATATAAATTATGGATTTAACTCAAATTTTTTATAGACTATATTGAACACAACGGATATGCTAATTGCAACTATTTGAGAAATATGATGGGAAAATAGATTAAGAAGAAACTAAAAGCATAAATTTACTTCTGCAAATATAGTACTCGAATCACACGAACAGAAATATGGTAGCTAAAATTACACGATGACGTAATTAGGTTCTTACAAAGTGGCGGACGTAGTAATACCCCGACACGTTTATATTTGTGGTGGAGGTTAATTGCTTAGTTTATCGTTTAATATAAAGTAATACAAGATTGATAAATGGTAAATTTATGGTATTGTTATTATGGAATGCCAAATATATTAATGGATTTATAAATTCAAAAGTGAAGAAAAATATTGTTATTTGTATTGGACAAATATCACAGTCAACACTTCATCTAAAAATGTTATTTTTTATGTGTTATTTGCTAATTTAAATTATAAATTGCATTGTATTCAAATATATTAAAATAGTAGTTTACATACAGTCATTAAACCCTATAAACTGTACCATTGTTAAGCACATATCAGTGAGATAGAGTTAACTGGCTTTTTATTTGATTACTATTAATTTCAACCACTGAATCTGTAAACCGGCAGCAAAAGACTAACTAGACTCTTACGATTTAAAAGATTTTTTTAGAAGCATGCACAACTTCATACATATCTTTAATTGTTTCTTAGTCTAACATGTTGCAAACTAAATAACAAAAAAAGCATTTAGAGTTACTTGTTTATATTTAGCATTATTTTCTAGATATAGTTAATTCAGATCGCAAACGTCATGAAAGTGATCATAAATAAGCACCGACATTGTTTAGACTGGAAGTTTTGAGCCAGTAAATAAATCTATTCTTTTCAGAATGAGCAGGTTCGTATAATCGTTTATCATCGGGTTTTAATACGCTTTTGCATAGACGGCATGCCCTCGACTCACGAATCTTTGCTCATAATTTGGATTATTTTGTTTGTGAATGTTCCTTATTTGTTACATGTTTAAAAAGCTAGGTATCTGAAGTATATTTCAGTTAATATACCAGGCTTCTGTTATTAATCATATGGTGATTGATGCTTCTTCAATGTGACGTGTAAACGCAAACGAATGATGTATTGGGTGATGGACATGCTGTTTATGAAGTGGTGAATTATTAATGTATTGCATATATGCATAAAGTAAGCAGTGTGGAGGTAAAAATAATAGGCCTCAGAAGGATTCGAACCAACAAGTTCCAGGTTATGAGCCTGGCGCCCTAACCATTAGGCTATGAGGCCGCATAATACTCACTATCTTTTGTGGAAGTGCTATAAATTTACCTGATTTCTATAGTATTTTGCTGCGCGCTGAGCGATTCCTGTATCACCTGCAAGTACGCAGACTGCACAGAACTTTAGTAACTACCTTACAGATTATAAGTAGTTTTAATCAGTTGCAGATTAAACAAATAATAAATTTTTAGGTGTAAATGTTAGCACGTTAATATTTTATGCGCTAATAGTTACTATTATTTCTACTACTCATCAATTTAGTACATTTTAATTAGTATTGGTCTAAATGATCCAGTTCGAGTATCAGATTTAATATTTTCTAATAGTTTGAGTACCAACGTAATATATACTACAAACACAAAAATGCTCGGCTATAGTTCTCTTTAAATGACAATTGGTATAAATCAAAGTTGCAATTTTATGAAGGTGCGGTAAATGTAAAAATTATAATAGTAAATTCATAAAATAAACCAAATAACCTTTTCATTGATAACAAAAGGCATATTTCCTGTATATAATAGAAATTCAAGATATAATGATAACACAACACAATTATAATTGAATCATAGCAAAGACGCTATAGTAGGCCGCTGATTTTTACTAAAATAAAGGCGTAAATAGTTCATTTCTTACCAAATAAACTTGACTAAAGTCCCAATGTGTTTGGTGTAGAGTTTCACCAATATAAATTATGGATTTAACTCAAATTTTTTATAGACTATATTGAACACAACGGATATGCTAATTGCAACTATTTGAGAAATATGATGGGAAAATAGATTAAGAAGAAACTAAAAGCATAAATTTACTTCTGCAAATATAGTACTCGAATCACACGAACAGAAATATGGTAGCTAAAATTACACGATGACGTAATTAGGTTCTTACAAAGTGGCGGACGTAGTAATACCCCGACACGTTTATATTTGTGGTGGAGGTTAATTGCTTAGTTTATCGTTTAATATAAAGTAATACAAGATTGATAAATGGTAAATTTATGGTATTGTTATTATGGAATGCCAAATATATTAATGGATTTATAAATTCAAAAGTGAAGAAAAATATTGTTATTTGTATTGGACAAATATCACAGTCAGCACTTCATCTAAAAATTTATTTTTTATATATTACTTGTCAATTTAAATTACAAATCGCATTGTATTCAAATTTATTAAAATAGTAGTTTACATACAGTTATTAAACACTATAAACTGTACCATCGTTAAACACATATCAGTGAGATAGAGTTAACTGGCTATTTATTTGATTACTATTAATTTCAACCAAAGAATCTGTAAACCAGCAGCAAAAGACTAACTAAACTCTTACGATCTAAAATATTTTTTTAGAAGCATGCACAACTTCATACATATCTTTAATTGTCTCTTAATCTAACATGTTGCAAACAAATAACAAAAAAAGCATTTAGAGTCACTTGTATATATTAAGCAAAATATTCAACATATAGTAAATCCAAATCACAAACGTCATGAAAATGATCATAAATAAACACCAACATTATTTAGACTTGAAGTTTTGAGCCAGTAAATAAATCTATTCTTTTCAGAATGAGCAGGTTCATATAAACGTTTATCATCGGGTTTTAATAAGCTTTTGCATAGACGACATACCCTCGACTCACGAATCTTTGCTCATAATTTGGATTATTTTGTTAGTGAATGTTCCTTATTTATTACATGTTTAAAAAGCTAAGTATCTGAAATATATTTCATTTAATATACCAGGCTTCTGTTATAAATCATATGGTGATTGATGCTACTTCAATGCGACGCGTAAACGCAAACAAAATACGTATTTGGTGATGAGCATGCTGTTTATGAAGTGGTGAATTATTAATGTATTGCACATATGCATAAAGTAAGTAGTGTTGAGGTAAAAATAATAGGCCTCAGAAGGATTCGAACCAACAAGTTCCAGGTTATGAGCCTGGCGCCCTAACCATTAGGCTATGAGGCCGCATAATACTCACTGTCTTTTGTGGAAGTGCTGTAAATTTACCTGATTTCTATAATATTTTGCTGCGCGCTGAGCGATTCTTGTATTACCTGCAAGTGCGCAGACTGCACAGAACTTTAGTAGCTACCTTACAATATAAGTATTACAAGCACTCACTTATATAATTAAATGTGAATTTACGTTTTATATTATCTTATCAGTAAATATTATCATTTCATTACCATTTTTCGATTATTAGGTCGATAATTGCTAGTACTTCTTGTACGAATATTCTTTGTAGTTCAGCTCCAGCTTGGTTGTCTTCGAAGAAGCTTTTGACTTTCTTTCCTTCGATGTCGAATACTGCGTAGTCGTATTCTTCGAATCTGCATGCGAATTGGCTCTGTAGTACGACGCCAATGTCAACGAATTCTGATCTTCTGCGTTCGATGTCTGCTTGGTTTAAAATAAAGAGTGCCCATGATGGCAGGCTGACAGCGTGTGGAAGCTGTATTTCAAGTTTTTTGGCGATTTGCACGAGGAATCCGATTATTTGCGTGTAGCAGCACGCGGAAATGACCGATTATTGCGCCGTTTTAATCTTCTTCATGATTTAGTTCTAATATTTGTAGAAGAACTGGTAGTAACCCGGTTTCTCCGTTGGAATGTAAAAAAGTGGAGCCGGGAGCGCTGGAATGAACTTATACTGATCTATTTACAGCCTCTTTTGGAAGTAGCTCAGGAGATAACTCACGTGAATCAACCCGGCGTTGATTTCGTCCAGTGAAACGGGCTGGTGCTCCTGACCCGAGAGCCGGAACCCACAAAACGAGCAGTCGGCTTCAGAAATTGAAAACAAATTCCTCAGAACGGGCTTGTTGTAATAATCGAATTTAATCTTCAATAAGTTTGTGTTCTGAGCAGGGAACTGTTCAGGGTCGAACTTGCTCTGGTCCGGGTCGTAGTGCATGTGTTATTCAAGTTGTTGTTGAGGGCTGTCGTCCGTTTTGGCCAATTGCTCATTGTACTTGTTAAAATCTGATACTTGGCCGGTGAAAACGGGAATAGATTATTGACGCTGGAACTAATCAATTTAGCACTGCAAGAGGCCTATTTGCTCCTTAGCTTACTGTAAAGTGTACTACTAGTACTGCCTGGCCTTTTGATAGCACTTCTAACAAATGGTCTGGGCCTCGTCCGGAATAATCAACTACACGGGCTCCTTGTCAGGCAAATCCTCGGAATCGGAATCAATGAGCTTGCACACGTCAATGATTTGCTGGCACACCTAACACTGCATTGAAGTGGTGAAAATAACACGCTACTAAAATAAAATAATTTATCACTTGAAGGCTAGCTTGTAGACCCAGTACGCGGCCACGCAGCATATCATCACAACGATCGAGATGGCGAGGCATTTGTCGCCCTTCATGAGCCTCTTTCTGATGTCCACGGCGGTGACATTGTTCTTGGCGAAAGGCCTAAGAAGTGACTATGTTAAATTAATTTACGTCGTAAATATTAGCTTATGTTTCAGATCTGATTATGTTTCAGTTTCGAATTTACTGGCGTTTGTTTATACGTCTCAAAGAAGTGAAATATATCTTATAATGTTATACCTTATAATTATTTCAAAATTAACAAAACCATCTAATAGGCTGAGATGACAGAAGAAATATTCAAGCGAATAGTTTATGTTGTGAATAGTAAGTAACAAGACATCACACCGTAAATTACGTCTATAATAGCAAGTGAGTAGAGGACAAATGAATATCATCTTATTGTATATTTTCTTCGCATTTAATGGTTTAAAAGCTGCTCGAATTTAGTTACCAAATAGATAAATATCGCATTGATAATCATTTTATCTTTTTGTTGATTTGAATACTTGTGCATAAATTACTGTATAATCGTTAATCCTTGTATTTTCTATATTTATAAATATAACATCTAATTATAGAATCATTAAATTTCAGTTCATGTTGTAGTTAGTGTTATATTGTAAGCTAAAAAGTGTTTGTAATGTATAATGCTTCTTTGTAATTGTAATTCCACACCTCCTTATTAAATGTTAAATTTAATTCTTGTTCAATAATAGTTAATGTTCGAACTTAGCTACCAACGAGTAATAACAAAATTATATGTACAAAAACCCATTCAACAGTTATGTAACAACAAAATACATGTGAATAACAACAAAGTGTTATATTGCCAAAAATAAACTCTTCTGTCCAATAATCAAGTATCTTAGTAATATATTTCTTAAAAATATCATAGTCACTTCTGCTTGTACACCGAAAAGATGAAAGATATGATTGTTAACTTTTAGGTCTTGTCTTTGGATCTTCCTTCTTTTTACTTGTTTGGGGCGACTGAAAATATTTTGATACAAAACTCAAAAATAAATGTAAAAATTTCCTAGGTTCTCGCCGAAAGCGCTCTGATATGTTTCAAATGCGATCTGCATGCTATTTAATCAAGTTTAGTCTTTGTTGGAGTTGGAATAAATATTTCAGGGCTGGTTTTAATCGGTAAAAGCTACATAACTTTGGAAAGTTGCTCAGTTCAATCTAGATTGTCTGGGCAGATGATCGGTGGATTGGTGATGCAATCTAATAAAATCACGATTAATCTTAAAGATAGTAACCTCACAAGCTATATCAACGGTAACGGAAGCGTTGGTGCGCTAATTTCATTAGCAACTGGTGATATTCAAATATAGTCTTCAAATGTAAAGATGTGCACTAACGCTGTGCAAAATGTTGGCTCTGGAGAATATTTTGTTGCTATTTCAGCTAGTGTAACTTAAAGCTGCCAGATATGCGGAAATATGAAGTATTCATATGGAATTTGTATTAATTCTTTAGACAACAGTGAGGAAACAAACTACAAGCTAGTTTGTAATTCTATCTTCGTTTTTGATGGAGAAGCGTGTTCGTGCCAAGATGGAAAAATGCTAAACGGTAGTTCTTGCATTAATATTCTAGAAGCGACCAGTCACTTGTTAAATTAATTTGAAAGTTTTGATTAGAGCTTAAGACTAATAGATGCTAAATTATTCGATAGAATCTCTGCGTTGACGTAAAGCACCACTAGCCAAATTAATTAAGTTAGTTCATCAACTCCCTATTTCAATGACAGAATTGATGCTCAGTCAGGAGTTAGTGCTGATGTTTACAGGAGATATCTAGCACTTGATGAAGCGATTTAATAATTTGTACTAAAAATAAAGTGCGACAGGCAATATGGTTACGCTTTCGTGAACAACTTATGTTAATATATGGAGTGTCCGATTTCAGGATAATAAGCCATAAATGGAGTTTGTCAGTGTCCCATTTAAAATATGCTCATCATTGGAAATGCTTGCACTTGTCCGATAAATTCGTCATTGATAAATAATGCGTGCACTTGCACTGTAACTGGCTAAGTTGTGAAAAATGGGGCATGCCAGTGCGAAGTAGTTGACGCTTTTATTTCTGGGAGTACTTGCGTTTGTCCAGCTAGCTCTAGCGTTGTTGGAAACGCGTGCGTTTGCAGCGTGCCTGGTAAAGTCATAATTGGAGGTGTTTGTACTTGTCCGACTTCTGGGGCGTTTATTGTTAATGGAGCGTGCAGCTGTGGAACAGATGGCCTTAATATGTCAAATGTTTGCAGTTGTCCAACTTACTCATCTCTGATTGGAAATTCTTGTATTTGCAGTGGTGTTATCGGGATATCGATGATAAGTGGCTCGTGTCAATGCTCTCCAGGTTATACAATAGTTAATGGATTTTGTTAATAAATTATAGATATTGGAGATACGGGGGTAACATGTTCCCAGTCTTCATATGCAATTATGTTCGATATTCAGACGATTACACATTCAGTTACTAATAACGCAAATTACAGTAGCGGTTATGTTTTTAAAACATCACCTGTTATTACAAACGCGTTTATAGATATTACAAATAACGTTTACACCACTACTGTTTAACCTTTGTTTCAAAGTTAAGTATCTTTCACGAATATTAAAGTTTAAATCGGCACATAAACCGTCAATTCTGGGTCTATTCTCACGCTAGCAACAACTATTATAATTACTTAACTGAATATAATTTCCAAAATTAACACTTAAATAACAGTAAACTCTTTATAATAACTTCAGATATTACAAAATTCAACCACAAATACAAATATAAACAACCTTCTTATAAATTTAAGTTTTACGCTATCTTCAGGAAAAATAGCACTTATCAATATCTCATCTGGAATTATGTATATCGCTGGTTATCAAGTGCTTGGAACATATTAAAGTACTTAATATGTTGCACTGATTGCATTTATAATCTCTTAATCAGCACTGAAAATATAAATATATAATGTTACTTTTTAACCAAGCTGTTACAATGTTGGAAGCTATTCTTCATATTTCTTTATTTAAGCGGGTTCTAGCAACATAACATTTAATAATATCTCAGTTATTTTAGGAAGCGTTTCATAATTTTAGACTCTGACTTCTATTTCAACAACTAATACAAGTTAATATTAATTTGGTGGTCTTATATCAAATATGGATTATAGTACAAATGTAACGTTAACAAATCTTCTTTTCAATTGTTATTAAAATGTGAATACTGATTATATATTTTAATCAGGGTTTATTTTTGGCACTGTTGATGCTTATGTCTCGGCAAATTTAAATATTACAATTTAAAATATGTGTATTTAACAAAATTTTAGTAGTAGATCTATATATGTACTTGAAACAGGATTAATTGCAAGTTTGGGAGGAGATATGTTTATTAAATAATCTAGTATTATATTTACTGTTTAAAGCAACTATGATCTTATGAAAGGTTTTGGAAACTTTGGAATGGTTGCATCATTTGGTGGCTCAACTACATCCATGATTGATTTATTAATTATTATGAAACTTTAAGTAAATACAGTTAAACACGGTAATATTGGTTTCTTTGGAATGAATTCGGTGAGTTCTTCTGAAATAAAAAATTCATTATTTCGGAATTTTAATTTATCAACTAGTTCAGACGTTGGAATTATATGTGCAATGTAATTTTAATTAGGATACAACATAATAATAAATACAACTGTTCAATCGTGTAATATAAGCGCGGGTGATGCAGTTGGTGGATTCATTGGAGCTTCTTGGACTTGCTTTCATACAATTCAAAACTCAACAGTCTAAAATATTAATATTTCTACATCCTATTCATATAACGGAGCTATGATAGGTTAATTCATGTCCAACACTGCTCTTGCATCACTTTTCGAAAATTGTAGTATCATAAGTAACAATATTTCAGGAGTCGATGCTTCAGCTGGCCTTGTTGGTTAAATAGATTTTTTAAGTCCAGAACCATAAACAGTCAATTTATCATTTGTTGATATCTTCATAATTAATAATAATATATTTGGAAACGTAACATCTGGTATAGTTGCAATGTTTTCTTTAAGCTGCGATAAAGAAATAGTTCTATTATAAAACTTAACGATATCTGGTTGCAATATTTAAAGTGTAACTGGGATCTCTAGTGGGTTAATTGGCACACTTGGTAGCGATTAAACTCAGATAACCACGCTAACAGTTAAAAATTTAACGATGTAAAACTTAAAAATTTCTGGTCCATCTTACGTAGCAGGATTTGTAGCAATAACATAAAATAGCGTTATATCAACTGCAGTGCAAATTTAAAATTCAACGGTGACTTCAATAGTTTTAAGCGGTTAAAATTGCGGAATGGTTACAGGATTCAGAAACGGGACGGCAACATTTGATATATAGACGTCCAAAACGACTGGGAACAACTTTGTGAATTCGACATAGATTTAAAACTGCGCTAGTATAACTAGTGGTATTTCGCAATCTGGATGTTGAGTGAAAGACATTTATTTTTATAGTATTTAAAAAATATACACGATCTTAAGGCTTAAAAAAGTCTTTTAACGGATTCTGAAAGAGCTACGCAACTACCTCAATTCGAACAACACAAAATACTGTTCCTTATAAAGATAAAGGTTCTGACTAATTTTGCAGTTTTTTATAATATATACTTGTGTGGGATTATTTCTTGACTTTTA
>CAXDID010001117.1:0-19163 GCA_963988835.1 Hexamita inflata
AAAGAATGGCCTAAAGAAGAACCGGTTCCAGAGTCTCCCGTTCTTCCAGCGATTGAAGAAATTCTAACATTCTAACGCTGCGAAGTAATTCCAGAACAAGAAAATGTTGACAGAGAAATTGTTGTTCAGTGGTTCAAGTTAATATATAAATTTGAAATTATATGTTAATTCGGATGTTTAAATTTGGCTCTATTATATGTTAATAGTTCCACTTCCACTAATGAAAGGCACATTGAAACAAGTAGACGCAAGGTCGCAGTAATTATCCACGAAAACCTTCATTTAGAATGATACATTCCCAAAAAGGGGGTGATATCCTGCTGTTTTGAATAATTTACTACTATATTACTTATGTTATGTATGATATTAGTTTGGTTGTTACATAATCATGTATTAAGACAACTGCTCACCATTTTTTGAAATTTAGGTTATGCATATAAGCTTCGAGTTTCAAAAATAATTGAATCGTTCTAAAAACTGACAGAAGTCAAGTGATCGCCGCAATATAATAACTCACCTCACTGTAGCCTCATTAAGAATACTAATGCTAAATTCATCGTTCCATACTCATCACATAAATCATGATAATCATTAATCAATTTCAGTAAATTTGAGAAGCTACAAAATTAGCTCGTTGACTAAAACGGAAATAAATTATAACCATCTATTGTCTATTTCCTATCGCACAATAAGGTGTCACCATCGTTCCAGATAAAAATACAATAAGAAGGACAATAACAGCAATCAATTCATTGCTAAAGTGGAATAACATTCACTTATATGCATAAAATATAAATGTCTACGCTCCAATATTTTACACACCATAATAAATGCAACTCAAAATTCAATTTTTGTAATTATGAATTAATAGCTAAATGTGATCTCCATAAAAATTATAATTGCTCTTTATTGTTTGCGCTTTGTTTTAGCCTAAGGGGAAAGAATGAAAACGATGAAATTTAAATATTTTAATTGACACCCTAATTTAGTGAAAATATTTGAAATATGATGCGACAATTATATTTAGTAAATATAAGTGGTATAAATACTGTAAAATAGAGTTAAGGGAATAGCGACAAACTTTTTATTGTCATTTTGTGCAATTGTGACACACACTAGAAAAAATGATAGTCAAAAGTGCTCTTATCGTTTATTGTTGGATAGACATAGAAATAATGACTAGTTTAGCTGAGCTCTATACTGGTGGAAATCAACTCTTCAATATTTCAGCCATTTCACTTGTTGATACTCAAAACGTGCTTTAAATTCGGGTAAAATAAATTGACTACATTTAATGTGACTCCGGTTAATTTTTATACTAACTATATCGATGACGAATACTCGCACATTAGTGAAGCTACTCAACTTTTCGGAGTATGTAAAGTGCAATCTTCTGAAATGCGGACTTTGTCGCCCGAAATGAAATGCTTCTTCTTGCAGAACAATAAAGTTGAAGAAATTTACAAGTAGTATTACGATCTCAAAGTCAATTTCAAAAGAACTAGGTAAACTTTTATAAAAATGTCAACAAACTCGATAAAAAGTACAAAATATTCAATTATATTCTTCCAGCGCAATTGCAGCTTAGTTTTAGCGGTATAGTGTTTGTGATGATCAGTGAAACAATATATTAGTTTCTCTTTCATTTTTGTTGTAAAAGTAAAAGTTCGCTAAGATTGAATAACATAATGATATAATGTTCCAGCAATAAATGCCGTAGTCTCGGAACATGTCCCAGATTTATAATAGTATTAACAATTCTTATTTGCATTTGAAAGAATGGCCTAAAGAAGAACCGGCTCCAGAGTCTCCAGTTCTTCCAGCGATTGAAGAATTTCTAACATTCTAACGCTACGAAGTAATTCCAGAACAAGAAAATGCTGACAGAGAAATTGTTGTTCAGTGGTTCAAGTTCATAAATAAATTTGAAAGGATATGTTAATTCGGATGTTTAAATTTGGCTCCATTATATGTTAATAGTTCCACTTCCACTAATGAAAGGCACATTGAAACAAGTAGACGCAAGGTCGCAGTAATTATCCGCGAAAACCTTCATTTAGAATGATACATTCCCAAAAAGGGGGTGATATCCTGCTGTCTTGAATAATTTACTACTATATTACTTATGCTATGTATGATATTAGTTTGGTTGTTACATAATCATGTATTAAGACAACTGCTCGCTATTTTTTGAAATTTAGGTTATGCATATAAGCTTCGAGTTTCAAAAATAATTGAATCGTTCTAAAAACTGACAGAAGTCAAGTGACCGCCGCAATATAATAACTCACCTCACTGTAACCTCATTAAGAATACTAATGCTAAATTCATCGTTCCATACTCATCACATAAATCATGATAATCATTAATCAATTTCAGTAAATTTGAGAAGCTACAAAATTAGCTCGTTGACTAATACGGAAATAAATTATAACCATCTATTGTCTATTTTCTATCGCACAATAAGGTGTCACCATCGTTCCAGACAAAAATACAATAAGAAGGTTAATAACAGCAATCAATTCATTGCTAAAGTGGAATAACATTCACTTATATACATAAAAATATAAATGTCCACGCTCCAATATTTTCCACACCACAATAAATGCAACTCAAAATTCAATTTTTGTAATTATGAATTAATAGCTAAATGTGATCTCCATAAATATTATAATTGCTCTTTATTGTTTGTGCTTTGTTTTAGCCTAAGGGGAAAGAATGAAAACGATGAAATTTAAATATGTAAATTGACACCCTAATTTAGTGAAAATATTTGAAATATGATGCGACAATTATATTTAGTAAATATAAGTGGTATAAATACTGTAAAATAGAGTTAAGGGAATAGCGACAAATTTTTTATTGTCATTTTGTGCAATTGTGACACACACTAGAAAAATGATTGTCAAAAGTGCTCTTATCGTTTATTGTTGGATAGATATAGAAATGATGACTAGTTTAGCTGAGCTCTATATTGGTGGAAATCAACTCTTCGATATTTCAGCCATTTCACTCGTTGATAATCAAAACGTGCTTTAAATTCGGGTAAAATAAATTGATTACATTAAATGTGACTCAGGTTAATTTTTATACTAACTATATCGATGACGAATACTTGCACATTAGTGAAGCTACTCAACTTTTCGGAGTATGTAAAGTGCAATCTTCTGAAATGCGGACTTTGTCGCCCGAAATGAAATGTTTCTTCTTGCAGAACAATAAAGTTGAAGAAATTTACAAGTAGTATTACGATCTCAAAGTCAATTTCTAAAGAACTAAGAAAACTTTTATAAAAAATGTCAACAAACTCGATAAAAAGTACAAAATATTCAATATATTCTTCCAGCGCAATTGCAGCTTAGTTTTAGTTGTATAGTGTTTGAGATGATCAGTGAAACATTATATTAGTTTCTCTTTCATTTTTGTTGTAAAAGTAAAAGTTCGCTAAGATTGAATAACATAATGATATAATGTTCCAGCAATAAATGCCGTAGTCTCGGAACATGTCCCAGATTTATAATAGTATTAACAATTCTTATTTGCATTTGAAAGAATGGCCTAAAGAAGAACCGGCTCCAGAGTCTCCAGTTCTTCCAGCGATTGAAGAAATTCTAGCATTCTAACGCTACGAAGTAATTCCAGAACAAGAAAATGCTGACAGAGAAATTGTTGTTCAGTGGTTCAAGTTCATAAATAAATTTGAAAGGATATGTTAATTCGGATGTTTAAATTTGGCTCTATTATATGTTAATAGTTCCACTTCCACTAATGAAAGGCACATTGAAACAAGTAGACGCAAGGTCGCAGTAATTATCCACGAAAACCTTCATTTAGAATGATACATTCCCAAAAAGGGGGTGATATCCTGCTGTTTTGAATAATTTACTACTATATTACTTATGTTATCTATGATATTAGTTTGGTTGTTACATAATCATGTATTAAGACAACTGCTCACTATTTTTTGAAATTTAGGTTATTCATATAAGCTTCGAGTTTCAAAAATAATTGAATCGTTCTAAAAACTGACAGAAGTCAAGTGATCGCCGCAATATAATAACTCACCTCACTGTAGCCTCATTAAGAATACTAATGCTAAATTCATCGTTCCATACTCATCACATAAATCATGATAATCATTAATCAATTTCAGTAAATTTGAGAAGCTACAAAATTAGCTCGTTGACTAAAACGGAAATAAATTATAACCATCTATTGTCTATTTCCTATCGCGCAATATGGTGTCACCATCGTTCCAGATAAAAATACAATAAGAAGGACAATAACAGCAATCAATTCATTGCTAAAGTGGAATAACATTCACTTATATGCATAAAATATAAATGTCCACGCTCCAATATTTTCCACACCATAATAAATGCAACTCAAAATTCAATTTTTGTAATTATGAATTAATAGCTAAATGCGATCTCCATAAAAATTATAATTGCTCTTTATTGTTTGCGCTTTGTTTTAGCCTAAGGGGAAAGAATGAAAACGATGAAATTTAAATATTTTAATTGACACCCTAATTTAGTGAAAATATTTGAAATATGATGCGACAATTATATTTAGTAAATATAAGTGGTATAAATACTGTAAAATAGAGTTAAGGGAATAGCGACAAATTTTTTATTGTCATTTTGTGCAATTGTGACACACACTAGAAAAATGATTGTCAAAAGTGCTCTTATCGTTTATTGTTGGATAGATATAGAAATGATGACTAGTTTAGCTGAGCTCTATATTGGTGGAAATCAACTCTTCGATATTTCAGCCATTTCACTCGTTGATAATCAAAACGTGCTTTAAATTCGGGTAAAATAAATTGATTACATTAAATGTGACTCAGGTTAATTTTTATACTAACTATATCGATGACGAATACTTGCACATTAGTGAAGCTACTCAACTTTTCGGAGTATGTAAAGTGCAAACTTCCGAAATGCGGACTTTGTCGCCCGAAATGAAATGATTCTTCTTGCAGAACAATAAAGTTGAAGAAATTTACAAGTAGTATTACGATCTCAAAGTCAATTTCAAAAGAACTAGGAAAACTTTTATAAAAATGTCAACAAACTCGATAAAAAGTACAAAATATTCAATTGTATTCTTCCAGCGCAATTGCAGCTTAGTTTTAGCGGTATAGTGTTTGTGATGATCAGTGAAACAATATATTAGTTTCTCTTTCATTTTTGTTGTAAAAGTAAAAGTTCGCTAAGATTGAATAACATAATGATATAATGTTCCAGCAATAAATGCCGTAGTCTCGGAACATGTCCCAGATTTATAATAGTATTAACAATTCTTATTTGCATTTGAAAGAATGGCCTAAAGAAGAACCGGCTCCAGAGTCTCCAGTTCTTCCAGCGATTGAAGAAATTCTAACATTCTAACGCTGCGAAGTAATTCCAGAACAAGAAAATGTTGACAGAGAAATTGTTGTTCAGTGGTTCAAGTTAATATATAAATTTGAAATTATATGTTAATTCGGATGTTTAAATTTGGCGCTATTATATGTTAATAGTTCCACTTCCACTAATGAAAGGCACATTGAAACAAGTAGACGCAAGGTCGCAGTAATTATCCGCGAAAACCTTCATTTAGAATGATACATTCCCAAAAAGGGGGTGATATCCTGCTGTTTTGAATAATTTACTACTATATTACTTATGTTATCTATGATATTAGTTTGGTTGTTACATAATCATGTATTAAGACAACTGCTCACTATTTTTTGAAATTTAGGTTATGCATATAAGCTTCGAGTTTCAAAAATAATTGAATCGTTCTAAAAACTGACAGAAGTCAAGTGGTCGCCGCAATATAATAACTCACCTCACTGTAGCCTCATTAAGAATACTAATGCTAAATTCATCGTTCCATACTCATCACATAAATCATGATAATCATTAAACAATTTCAGTAAATTTGAGAAGCTACAAAATTAGCTCGTTGACTAAAACGGAAATAAATTATAACCATCTATTGTCTATTTCCTATCGCGCAATATGGTGTCACCATCGTTCCAGATAAAAATACAATAAGAAGGACAATAACAGCAATCAATTCATTGCTAAAGTGGAATAACATTCACTTATATGCATAAAATATAAATGTCCACGCTCCAATATTTTCCACACCATAATATATGCAACTCAAAATTCAATTTTTGTAATTATGAATTAATAGCAAAATGTGATCTCCATAAAAATTATAATTGCTCTTTATTGTTTGCGCTTTGTTTTAGCCTAAGGGGAAAGAATGAAAACGATGAAATTTAAATAGTTTAATTGACACCCTAATTTAGTGAAAATATTTGAAATATGATGCGACAATTATATTTAGTAAATATAAGTGGTATAAATACTGTAAAATAGAGTTAAGGGAATAGCGACAAATTTTTTATTGTCATTTTGTGCAATTGTGACACACACTAGAAAAAATGATTGTCAAAAGTGCTCTTATCGTTTATTGTTGGATAGATATAGAAATAATGATTACTTGATAATTCGGATGTTATAATTTAATAGATAATACAAAGTAATATATTTTTGAAACATATATAATCTATTTATTTCACTCCAAATATGATTTTAAATTATTTGAATGCGTTCTTAACATTGCGCAAATTTGTTTATAAACCGACATTTATTATTTTTTTGAAATATAGTATATAATATTTAAATTATTTGTATTTTTTCAATAATTCTATGTTTATTCAATTAATCTCTATATATTTATACGTGTGTATCATTCGCATGTGGTAAGCAGTCACTAGTTGTGTACAATTTATTTAAGTACACAGTGTGAGCACTGAAAACTGGTCCTAAAACTACTACTAATAATCTAAAGGTTAAGGTTGGTGAACCATCTATTTTTCTTAAAACAATAAAACATTATGTTACAATTTTGATATAAATGAAGAATTATATTTTAATATTTCCACTCCCGTACAATGTCATAAACAGAGTAAATTAACAAGCCCTAAGATATAACCGCCGCTGTGGATAACAATTCTGAAACTATAAATGCAGCTAAACTTGAGTCCGACACACTAAAGCAGGACAAGATCATAAACCGTCTCCGAGATTTTAATGTTGATTCATTGATTTGGTATTTCGCGCTTCCAGCTATTGTTTAGCAATTAGATCTCATTTCAACGATGTATTTCTTTAAATTGTCGAGCAACATATAATAATATAGTACTTTAGAATTCTGAACTGGGGTAGAGTGGAAGCAATTATAAATTATGAAAAATAATATTTTAGTAGAACAGTGTATTATTGCTTATCAAGTTAATTTAATTAAGAATTTCACTTCCGATACTTTTTGTCTCTATTGTAAAGTTTTTAGTAGTTATGGAAATAATATTATAGATTTGTTTCATTTCTCATACAATGTCTGCTGGAACTGGCTCTTCGGCGACTGCCATGTCGCGTGTTTGGACGTTAGATTTTTCTTGTTCTTTTCTGGATTTTCTCCACCATCTCTTCATGTCTCCGGTGACTTCGGCTATTCTGGCTTGTTGCGTGGTGATTTCTCCTCTTTCGAGTTTTCCGTATATCATGTACCTTTCGACGAAGTTTATCATGCCGATGATGCACGCGGCCAGGTCTCCAACGAGTACCCCATAGTAAATTCCCTTCACGTTGTTAATGCTGTAGCTGATTATCGGCTGCATGACAATCACCAGCACCATCCTCGAGAACTGGATTAAAGTGGCCTTAATCGGTTTCTGCTCCATTTGGTTTATGTCATTCACACACAAGAAGCAGGTCAACAGTGGCATGACCGCGTTGAAGCACCTGAAGCCGAACGTGCAGTCGTCGACCATGGGCCAGTACCCGTGAATGAGCGCGTTCGAGTAGTAGTAAACGGTTCCGTTCATAATGATCCACAGTATTAAGTTGAGTCCCGTTTGATAATAAAAGGTCTTCCTCATTATCTCACGCACTCTGTTCCAGTTCTTCATACCGAGGGCGTAACCGAACGAGGGGCCGAAGGCGAAACTAAAAGATTAATTGGAGGTGTTGACTAAAGCCGAAAGGTTGGCTACCATTTGGAGAACGGCTACTTGGTACTTATTCTGGGCATAGGATTTGGTAATCTTGGCTATGATCTTATTACCAACGATTTTAACCACTGGAGCCTGGAATTGGGTTAAAAGGTCTGGGATGGCGATGATGAGCATCTCAACCATGGCCAGGAAGTCGAAGGGCTTCCACCCTTTGTGCGAGAACTTCAGCTTGTAAGTCCTGTTCAGGCGCTTGAAGGGGATGAAGAGGCTTATAACAGCGCAGCCGGTGATGAAATTGGCTATCACCGGAGCGGCGGCGTTGGTGTAGGTTTGCACATGACCCTTTTGAACCACAAAGGTGTAAAAGATGTACACCATCAAAAACTCGATGCAGGCAGTGAAAATCTGCTTAATCGCGTTAAAGAGAGACCTGGAAGTGGCACGCAAAATGTTACCAAACCCGTAGTTGATGGAGTACACAAGCGTACCAATCGAAAAGATCACATACCCATACTGCTTCGCATACTTATACATATCTGTTCCCTCCTCAGCGCCCAACGAAATAACAATCTTGCCCATAAACGGAAGCGTAAACACTGGCACTATTATCATTATCAAAAAGAGATAGATCATGTAGTGCATGAAATACTTCTGCACCGTGTAGTAATCTCCCTTGCCCAGAGCTGGGGATACAAAGGAAACGAGACCTCCAGAAAGACCGACTGAAATATACATCGTTAAAATGAGCTCTAAAGGTTAAACGATACCTTGAGCAGCCACGCCCACGTCACCAATAAACTTCTTCATCAAGTTTTGTTACGCTATATTGGTCACTGCAGATACTACATTTGCAACAATAGCTGGAAGCGCGAAATACCAAATCAACGAATCAACATTCAAATCTCGGAGACGGTTTATGATCTTGTCTTGCTTTAGTGTGTCGGACTCAAGTTTAGCTGCATTTACAGTCTCAGAATTGTTATCAACTGCTGCAGTTATATCTTAGGGCTTGTTTATTTACTCTGTTTATGTCATTGTAAAGGAGTGGTAAATTATATTAAAACAAATTTTGATACTTATATAAATATAGGAGAATTATGTTTATTGTTTTAAGAAAATTGAAAAATATTACAGATGGATAACTACGAAGATATTAATAATACTTCTTAATTTTTGAATTAAATCGTACATATTAACACCATGTAGTTGTTTATTTCGAGTTAGTGAATCCCCTGATCGACTCATCATTGCTGGTATTGCTCACGCGCTTGAATTTGACCGGGGTTGGGTTAGCTGATGTTTTACGGGGGTAGAACTCCATTTACCTTTTGATTGGAATTTTGTAGAGCATAAGCCCCTTTTTGGCTTAAAATTCAACCTGCGTTTAAAATTGGGCGAACGTTTCGGCTTCGTTTTCCTCTTTTATTGGTTCCGTTTTGAACTTCTCAGTAAATTGTTAATTCGTTTTCTGGAAGTATTTTTACTCAAGAAAGGTGTAAAAGTCAACGAAAACTGGCTGTTTCTGGGTGAATAATTAATGTGTTAAAGTAGGGCACTTATCAATTTTCAAGTTGGACTTGAACTTGAGGGCCGTGAAAATGCGATATATTTAGTCCACCTCAAGCCAATTATCCGAAATCTGCTTCAAAATGAAAGACTCCTCACCAAGCGCGAAGTCAGCTGGATAACCAAGGAGAAAGCGTAAATCAGATAACAATGAACAAATTTTTGCATACGCATACCTAATCTGCAAAAATGCAATTATCAACTGCGTTTTGGACACCATCGACTGATTCAAGGACACTTTAATAAAATTAACTTACTGAATTCTCTATTCGTTCAATTTAGTGAACTGATCTATGATTATTGAAGCTTAAGACAACGTATCCAAATACTGCTTACTTAAGTCAATATCGTTGGCCGTTTACTCATTCGCATACTAAACTTCATCGCTGTATAGATTTAATTTAGTTTAAAGTTGAAGAATCTGTATTTTAATTTAATTATACGGATACTACTAAGAGTTATTATTAGAAGTAGTCATTAGAAGTGGTGAAATATAATATAATACTCAGACAATTTATTAATTTTATGACGAAGTAATTAATCAATCCACACAATGAAAAGCAAATTTGGGTTGATTACATGATAACATCTAAATAAGGATATCTTGAAAATAAACTATCTATATAAACCATAACGATTCAAGATATATAGAAACTATAACAAACCAATAATAAACTTCACGTACATTGAGTTAGAGAGTGTGTGTTAGTTAAACTAGCGCAATCATCTAATAAATTTCCATTTATTGTAATTGCACTCGAAATTGATTTTGTTATCGTGAACGTATTAGTGGTGAACCAGCCCAAAACGACACCGCAATTCAAGTTTCCGATCATTTCTATCTGTGAAAGAGCTGAGTTTGAGATCTTATAAGTGCAGTCGTACGAACTGCCAATGAACCCTCCAAGACTGTAGTTGGTACTCGTAAAAATGCAATTCTAAACGACTGAGTTCGATATGGTGACCACGCTGTTATTACACAATCCGATAAACCCTCCAACTCTGTCATCGGCGTAAAGGAGGCTCTGGTTTACGACGGAGTTGTAAATATTACAGACTGCAGCTTCTTAGTAACCGAAAATAGAACCAACTTGTCCCTAAGCGGTAGAGTTGATATTCACAGTCGTTATCACATTGGAAATGTAGGAATATGCACAGTTCTTGGTCTAATTTCCGATAATGCCAGTCATGTTGTAATTGCCTGTTACACAATATAAAGTAATGTAAGATGAGGTGAATGATAAATTGCCCTCGTTCAAACCAATTAAACCGAAAGATTCGATAATAAGCAGTGATGTGCTAAATTCAAAATTGAGACAAACCTTGTAAATATAAATATAATTTGTACTAGATGAGGAATAACCAATTAGAGCACCTGAGTTCTTAGGATAATCCGCGTTGTACAACACATATGCATCATAAATTAAATAATTTATTCTAACGGTTGTTGAAGCAGTTAAATATGTAACTAAACCACCGAAAATATAGTAATTGGTGTCTGTGCATGCAATTTAATTAGCTGTCTAAGTGCTAGCCGCTGAGCCAAATAGAATGGCAACTGTATTAAAAGTAACAGTACTGGATTGAACGTAACTCATAAGATACGAAGAGTAATTTCCAACGTTGAAGTTGGTGGCAGAAAATGTTAAGTTGGTTATAGTTGCAGTGGCACTGCTCACGGTAAGTCCAATAAGCGCAACTGATTTAATACTGTAGTAACTGCCTGATATTTAGTAATTAGTCATAGTTATGGTTCCTGTGATACTGTTGATTAAAGTTATGTTACCTGAAGATAAAGTAGTTGCTAAATTAATCGTTAAATAATTTATCACGGCTTTGCTGGAAGATGGCGATAATATGTATAGTTCGCTAGAAACTGTAATTTTCGTTCCGTCTTTAGAAACAATATTCAAATAATTAATTGTTATTTGGTCCTAACCGCTAATAATAGCACCAGTTCCCATCGTTTAAGTTCCAATCCGTATTTTAATATTAGAAAATGAAGATTGTGTTTAAAATAGTGGATTTACGGTCGTCGAATATACATAATTTGAAACATCAATGTACGCATCTGAAATAACGTTAGAAGTTGCAAATACGTAACCACTGCTGAAATTCGATTATTTAGAAACAGAATTAGTTATGGTGTATTAGTCAAACATCGTTATTCGTACTATTTAATTACAAGTAGTTTAGGTTTTAGAGTTGATGACAGCTTTCGTGGTCTAACAAATACCTCCGGATATTTAAAATCCTAGGTTCACACATTGTAATTGTAATGATAAACTTTAGATTATTTCTTGTTGTGCATCTATTAAAGACTGTATATCAATAATTGTATTTGATATAAGTGTGACGTTGTCGAGAATACGTTTGTCTAGCTTTGTGGTGTTGGCCAGTAGATTTGCGTCTGCCTTGGAAAAGTTAGAAATAATGTACGCTTCTAATTTGGACGAGTTGGCCACCAACTTGCTTGTGAGCGCGGTAATGTTGTCGAATATTCTCTTGTCTAAAGTTGTCGTATTTGCAAGCAAGTTGTTGTCCGCCTCTGTGAAATTCGACATAATATAGGCTTCTAAATTGGAAGAATTTAGTTTCAAGTTATTTAGAAGCGCTGTCGCATTGTCTAAAATTCTTTTGTCTAATTTCGTGGTGTTGGAAAGCAAGTTTGCGTCCGCTTTTGTAAAATTCGCATTAATAAACGCCTCCAAGTTGGATGAGTTCGCCTTCAAATTATTTGTAAGTCGTGTAACATTGTCTTAAATTCGCTCATCCAACTCGGTGGTGTTTGCAAGTAAGTTGGCGTCGGCTTTGCTGAAGTTGGCGAGAATATAATTTTCGAGATTCGTTGAATTTGTTTTCAAGTTGCTGGTTAGCAGAGTGATATTATCAAATAGCCTCTTGTCTAATTTCGTGGTGTTGGAAAGCAAGTTTGCGTCAGCTTTTGTAAAATTAGACACTATGTAAGCCTCTAGTTTTGACGAGTTTGCAATTAGCTTGTTGGTCATGGCGGTCATGTTATCAGCAATTCGTTTGTCCAACGCAGTGGTGTTCGCAAGCAAGTTCGCGTCGGCTTCCGTAAAGTTCGACATGATATAGCTTTCCAAATTCGAAGAGTTTGTCTTTATAATATTGACTGTATTTGTGATGTTGTCGAGAATACGTTTGTCTAGCTTTGTGGTGTTGGCCAGTAGATTTGCGTCTGCCTTGGAAAAGTTAGAAATAATGTACGCTTCTAATTTGGTCGAATTGGCCACCAACTTGCTTGTGAGCGCGGTAATGTTGTCGAATATTCTCTTGTCTAAAGTTGTCGTATTCGCAAGCAAGTTGTTGTCCGCCTCTGTGAAATTCGACATAATATAGGATTCTAAATTGGAAGAATTTAGTTTCAAGTTATTTAGAAGTGCTGTCGCATTGTTTAAAATTCTTTTGTCTAATTTCGTGGTGTTGGAAAGCAAGTTTGCGTCCGCTTTTGTAAAATTCGCATTAATAAACGCCTCCAAGTTGGATGAGTTCGCCTTCAAATTATTTGTAAGTCGTGTGACATTGTCTTAAATTCGCTCATCCAACTCGGTGGTGTTTGCAAGTAAGTTGGCGTCGGCTTTGCTGAAGTTGGCGAGAATATAATTTTCGAGATTCGTTGAATTTGTTTTCAAGTTGCTGGTTAGCAGAGTGATATTATCAAATAGCCTCTTGTCTAATTTCGTGGTGTTGGAAAGCAAGTTTGCGTCAGCTTTTGTAAAATTAGACACTATGTAAGCCTCTAGTTTTGACGAGTTTGCAATTAGCTTGTTGGTCATGGCGGTCATGTTATCAGCAATTCGTTTGTCCAACGCAGTGGTGTTCGCAAGCAAGTTCGCGTCGGCTTCCGTAAAGTTCGACATGATATAGCTTTCCAAATTCGAAGAGTTTGTCTTTATAATATTGACTGTATTTGTGATGTTGTCGAAAATACGTTTGTCTAGCTTTGTGGTGTTGGCCAGTAGATTTGCGTCTGCCTTGGAAAAGTTAGAAATAATGTACGCTTCTAATTTGGACGAGTTGGCCACCAACTTGCTTGTGAGCGCGGTAATGTTGTCGAATATTCTCTTGTCTAAAGTTGTCGTATTTGCAAGCAAGTTGTTGTCCGCCTCTGTGAAATTCGATGTAATATAGGCTTCTAAATTGGAAGAATTTAGTTTCAAGTTATTTAGAAGCGCTGTCGCATTGTCTAAAATTCTTTTGTCTAATTTCGTGGTGTTGGAAAGCAAGTTTGCGTCCGCTTTTGTAAAATTCGCATTAATAAACGCCTCCAAGTTGGATGAGTTCGCCTTCAAATTATTTGTAAGTCGTGTGACATTGTCTTAAATTCGCTCATCCAACTCGGTGGTGTTTGCAAGTAAGTTGGCGTCGGCTTTGCTGAAGTTGGCGAGAATATAATTTTCGAGATTCGTTGAATTTGTTTTCAAGTTGCTGGTTAGCAGAGTGATATTATCAAATAGCCTCTTGTCTAATTTCGTGGTGTTGGAAAGTAAATTCGCATCCGCTTTTGTAAAATTAGACACTATGTAAGCCTCTAGTTTTGAGGAGTTTGCAATTAGTTTGTTGGTCATGGCGGTCATGTTATCAGCAATTCGTTTGTCCAATGCAGTGGTGTTCGCAAGCAAGTTCGCGTCGGCTTCCGTAGCATTTGAATATATATTATTATCAAGTATCAAAACTTATTATTATAAATATTATATCGATTTAACAATATTTATACATGTTGATTAGTTTTACAAATACCCATAAGCACAAATACATTTATCATCTATGAACTCGAATGGATAAACACATTTATATGAATAATCTAACTCCTGACCATTTTCTAATGAATTCTAACAAATACCATATACATATTTTAAATTACCGCAAATATCACATTAAAGTGTGATATTCCCTAATTATTATATTTATACACTTTAACTGCCAAGTATTTAGATTTCGTTGCTACATATATGAAATACATCTATTGTAAGTGTGACATTTAATTTAATGTTTGAAGCAATTTGCCCACTATTATTACTCTAAATTATATTATACCCCGTCATTTTGCAATCAGAAATTTAAAAAGTTTTAATTGGTTTTGTAATAACGTTTACAATACCTGATGAGAACTAACTTGAAAATCTGAATTGTATAAAACTCTATTAAATATTTATATAATCGATTGTCTCAATGATAATTGCGGATAGTTAATATCCCGTTGCGGTAAATACTAAAGTAGATGATTACACTTCGATGTTACAAATAATACATATTAACGCGCTGCTTGATACTTAGAATTTTAATAAAATTGTAATTACAGATTCAGATATATATTATGAATGTATGTTAACACCAAATAGTGAAAATGTGTTGATGTTGTAATTTTCTATATTTGAATGTATATTTGTTGACTTAGTTGTATTGGTATATATGAAAACATTTATATTATTTTGTTTTTAGTTAAAATATAACTAATTTTATATTATTATATTATTTAATGCAATATTTTTTTAACAAAAATTGTATTAATTATTATCAATCAATAGATAATTACTACAGGGTTGTTGTTGTTGTTTATTATTAATAACTTAACATAATATGGCTATAGAAGATATCATTTATATAAATATAAATTGAATAAATGTTACACTTTCCAAAAATACCACAATTAATGTCCAGGCATGTGCCCGCCAGCTGGACGTGTTTTTTCTTCTCTGGTTCTCTTTGTTGGCCTTCGTGTTAAGCCGGTGAAACAACAAACTTACAGCCTTCCAATAGCGCTGCGATCGCCCTTCGCTATAAGACAGCCGCATTCACGGCCTCTGCGTCCGCTCTTACGCATGCATTAGCGCGCTTTATACAAAACCAGGTCCACGACAGCTAGCGTCTTGGCGTCGCGGAAGCGCTTGGAAGAGGTCTGGCGTGGCTCCGTTAAGTAGCGGATTCTGTAGCGAAGAGGCCGACATTTGAAGAAGTTCGTCTGTTACATATACAAGTAATAAGTGTAGCGGCTGAGTGATTATGGCGAGGCCTTCTGAAACAGTCGAATCAACGTATAATTTCATTTCGAATCAACGTATAATTTCATTTCGAATCAACGTATAATTTCAACTGTGCACCGACTCTTCATTGTGTAGTTGCCACTAAACTAGGACAAACGAGTCATGGCGTCGATATGCATTTCCGGCTCTCCCATCAAATTCCTGCGTTGAAGGGCTTGTATTTCTCTGGCTAACCATTTCACAGAGCCTTTCAACACTAGTTTTCTATTTCGAATTACAATAACGTATGTGCGGGAAAACGCCACGTTAGACGTCTGTCGCCATTTGTACGTCGATTCGTCGGAAGCCTCGCGTGCAAAGCCATACACGCGCGGCGGGGAGCCAGGAGTCGTAGCGCAGTTCTAGCCGGAGCCATTCGACAGCAGGTCCCTCCGCGAGCGGGCCGCCGACGAGAGATTCTTAGGTGCAATAGCCTGATAACGCACGTGGGCGTTACTTTATTGTACACGACCAGCTGTGCAAACTAATGTCCAGGCATGTGCCCGCCAGCTGGACGTGTTTTTTCTTCTCTGGTTCTCTTTGTTGGCCTTCGTGTTAAGCCGGTGAAACAACAAACTTACAGCCTTCCAATAGCGCTGCGATCGCCCTTCGCTATAAGACAGCCGCATTCACGGCCTCTGCGTCCGCTCTTACGCATGCATTAGCGCGCTTTATACAAAACCAGGTCCACGACAGCTAGCGTCTTGGCGTCGCGGAAGCGCTTGGAAGAGGTCTGGCGTGGCTCCGTTAAGTAGCGGATTCTGTAGCGAAGAGGCCGACATTTGAAGAAGTTCGTCTGTTACATATACAAGTAATTAGTGTAGCGGCTGGGTGATTATGGCGAGGCCTTCTGAAACAGTCGAATCAACGTATAATTTCATTTCGAATCAACGTATAATTTCATTTCGAATCAACGTATAATTTCAACTGTGCACCGACTCTTCATTGTGTAGTTGCCACTAAACTAGGACAAACGAGTCATGGCGTCGATATGCATTTCTGGCTCTCCCATCAAATTCCTGCGTTGAAGGGCTTGTATTTCTCTGGCTAACCATTTCACAGAGCCTTTCGACACTAGTTTTCTATTTCGAATTACAATAACGTATGTGCGGGAAAACGCCACGTTAGACGTCTGTCGCCATTTGTACGTCGACTCGTCGGAAGCCTCGCGTGCAAAACCATACACGCGCGGCGGGGAGCCAGGAGTCGTAGCGCAGTTCTAGCCGGAGCCATTCGACAGCAGGTCCCTCCGCGAGCGGGCCGCCGACGAGAGATTCTTAGGTGCAATAGCCTGATAACGCACGTGGGCGTTACTTTATTGTACACGACCAGCTGTGCAAACTAATGTCCAGGCATGTGCCCGCCAGCTGGACGTGTTTTTTCTTCTCTGGTTCTCTTTGTTGGCCTTCGTGTTAAGCCGGTGAAACAACAAACTTACAGCCTTCCAATAGCGCTGCGATCGCCCTTCGCTATAAGACAGCCGCATTCACGGCCTCTGCGTCCGCTCTTACGCATGCATTAGCGCGCTTTATACAAAACCAGGTCCACGACAGCTAGCGTCTTGGCGTCGCGGAAGCGCTTGGAAGAGGTCTGGCGTGGCTCCGTTAAGTAGCGGATTCTGTAGCGAAGAGGCCGACATTTGAAGAAGTTCGTCTGTTACATATACAAGTAATAAGTGTAGCGGCTGAGTGATTATGGCGAGGCCTTCTGAAACAGTCGAATCAACGTATAATTTCATTTCGAATCAACGTATAATTTCATTTCGAATCAACGTATAATTTCATTTCGAATCAACGTATAATTTCATTTCGAATCAACGTATAATTTCAACTGTGCACCGACTCTTCATTGTGTAGTTGCCACTAAACTAGGACAAACGAGTCATGGCGTCGATATGCATTTCCGGCTCTCCCATCAAATTCCTGCGTTGAAGGGCTTGTATTTCTCTGGCTAACCATTTCACAGAGCCTTTCGACACTAGTTTTCTATTTCGAATTACAATAACGTATGTGCGGGAAAACGCCACGTTAGACGTCTGTCGCCATTTGTACGTCGATTCGTCGGAAGCCTCGCGTGCAAAGCCATACACGCGCGGCGGGGAGCCAGGAGTCGTAGCGCAGTTCTAGCCGGAGCCATTCGACAGCAGGTCCCTCCGCGAGCGGGCCGCCGACGAGAGATTCTTAGGTGCAATAGCCTGATAACGCACGTGGGCGTTACTTTATTGTACACGACCAGCTGTGCAAACTAATGTCCAGGCATGTGCCCGCCAGCTGGACGTGTTTTTTCTTCTCTGGTTCTCTTTGTTGGCCTTCGTGTTAAGCCGGTGAAACAACAAACTTACAGCCTTCCAATAGCGCTGCGATCGCCCTTCGCTATAAGACAGCCGCATTCACGGCCTCTGCGTCCGCTCTTACGCATGCATTAGCGCGCTTTATACAAAACCAGGTCCACGACAGCTAGCGTCCTGGCGTCGCGGAAGCGCTTGGAAGAGGTCTGGCGTGGCTCCGTTAAGTAGCGGATTCTGTAGCGAAGAAGCCGACATTTGAAGAAGTTCGTCTGTTACATATACAAGTAATTAGTGTGGCGGCCGGATGATTATGGTGACGCCTTCTGAAAAAGTCGAATCAACGTATAATTTCATTTCGAATCAACGTATATTTTCATTTCGAATCAACGTATAATTTCAACTGTGCACCGACTTTTCATTGTGTAGTTGCCACTAAACTAGGACAAACGAGTCCTGGCGTCGATATGCATTTCTGGCTCTCCCATCAAATTCCTGCGTTGAAGGGCTTGTATTTTTCTGGCTAACCATTTCACAGAGCCTTTCAACACTAGTTTTCTATTTCGAATTACAATAACGTATGTGCGGGAAAACGCCACGTTAGATGTCTGACGCCATTTGTACGTCGATTCGTCGGAAGCCTCGCGTGCAAAGCCATACACGCGCGGCGGGGAGCCAGGAGTCGTAGCGCAGTTCTAGCCGGAGCCATTCGACAGCAGGTCCCTCCGCGAGCGGGCCGCCGACGAGAGATTCTTAGGTGCAATAGCCTGATAACGCACGTGGGCGTTACTTTATTGTACACGACCAGCTGTGCAAACTAATGTCCAGGCATGTGCTCGCCAGCTGGACGTGTTTTTTCTTCTCTGGTTCTCTTTGTTGGCCTTCGTGTTAAGCCGGTGAGACAACAAACTAACAGCCTTCCAATAGCGTTACGATCGCCCTTCGCTTTAGGACAGCCGCATTCACGGCCTCTGCGTCCGCTCTTACGCATGCATTAGCGCGCTTTATACAAAACCAGGTCCACGACAGCTAGCGTCCTGGCGTCGCGGAAGCGCTTAGAAGAGGTCTGGCGTGGCTCCGTTAAGTAGAGGATTCTGTAGCGAAGAAGCCGACATTTGAAGAAGTTCGTCTGTTACATATACAAGTAATAAGTGTGGCGGCCGGATGATTATGGTGACGCCTTCTGAAAAAGTCGAATCAACGTATATTTTCATTTCGAATCAACGTATATTTTCATTTCGAATCA